>OX401404.1:11932600-12206340 GCA_947846245.1 Cerastoderma edule
AACTATCTCGAAAAAAAAGTCAGTGCAATACTGAACTATCTCTTAAATAGAGTCAGTGCAATACTGAACTATCTCAAAAATGGAGCTAGTGCAATACTGAACTATCTCTAAACTAGAGTCAGTGCAATACTGAACTATCTCTAAAGTAGAGTCAGTGCAATACTGAACTATGTCAAAAATAGAGTTGGTGCAATACTGAACTATCTATAAAATAGAGTCAGTGCAATACTGAACTATCTCAAAAATAGAGTGAGTTTAATTCTGAACTACCTCTAAAATAGAGTCAGTGCAATACTGAACTATCTCAAAAATAGAGTGAGTTTAATTCTGAACTACTTCTAAAATGAGGTCAGTGCAAAACTGAACTACCTCTACAATAGAGTCAGTGCAATACTGAACTATCTCGAAATAAGGACCAGTGTTATACTGAACTATCTTGAGGGTAGGTTAGTGCATTACTGTGCTATCACAGGTATAGAGTTGGTGTTATAGTACGCCGGACACCCAATTTTTATTACTACTTATTCACCATCAACATTACAATACATAAGGTAGATCATTTCAGGGACGAAAAATTCATTAACATATGTTGCTGCCTTACCCATTGTTTTATGTTTTTCATGACTTGTTACATAGTATGAACATAATGAGCGCAACTTAATCAATTCATTCTCATGCATTTAATTGTTTTAGATTATAAAACGTGTTTTACCTCCCTTTAATGACTCCCCTATTCTGTACTTACCTACAAATTTCGCACCTCGTTAGTAGATTACCCGGATTAGCGCAGTGGATCAATGCCCTCTGCAGAATTAAAAGCTATAGCAATCATCTCGCACGGGTTCGAATGCCACGACCGCCAGCGTTCGGCCATCCCATCTTTTTCTTCTTTCTCTATACTGCGCATACATATTTTCTTTACTTTGTATAAAGCAATATACCTTTTAGCACCGGCACCCAATTATGGCGATTTATTAGTTTCCAGCAATTGTTGGTAGCAAATATTACCAGCAATTGTTAAAACTTTTAATGGACTTACGACATGCCTATGAGTTCTACACGTTTTGACTAACCCTTATGGGCAGTTAACCCTTAGAATGCTGTGTAATTTTCCAAAATTAGAATTTTGTCTCGTCTGCTTTCCGAAACCTTAAATATCAGCTTAATTTTGACATGGAAAGGTTCTAAGAGTAGCAAACAGGTTAGATCACAGGCCAGCCGCCAATTTACTTGTCGGCTGGCCTGGATCTAACCTGTTTGCATAATCATAGAGTCGGTTCCAGCAGTACAAGGATTTATTTTGTAAGGATCTCTTTTTGAAACATTTATCTCATCACTTGAGGCAGCGTTTAGAATGACTCCAAATCGTTGTTTAAACTTTAACTTGACCCAAAAAGCTTAGTTTTAACGAGTTCCTTTCTAGATCCCCACTTTACTTCGATGCTTATACTTATACTCAAAGTTTTGCGATATTTTGAGTTTAAGCTAATTGTATTAAGCTATGTTTCGATCGAACAGGCCAATACTATACATGTGTAAAGAAAACAAAGTTAACATGTAAAATGTACCGAAAATAAAGCTTTAGCTCGTCGGTTTAGACCGACGCGCTATTTCACGACTCCATTAACCTCGTTATTTACGATAATATCCATCGCAGTAGGACGATAATCTTTCTGCATGCTTTCATTAGTATGCGGGTAAAATGCTTTCGGAACAGTTGCTGTTCCATAGGCCTTAACCCTTATAATGCTGGAACCGACTTCATGCTTATGCAAACAGGTTAGATCCAGGCCAGTCGCCAAGTAAATTGGCGGCTGGCCTGTGATCTAACCTGTTTGTTTCTCTCAGTAGCTTTCTTTACCAATATTAAGTAGATATTTAAGGTTTTGAAAGCAGATGACACAAAAATCAATTTTCTAGATAACTATCCAGCACCCTAAGGGTTAACATTCTAGACCATATTGACCCGATTTGTGTGACCTGGCTGCAGATAGGATGTTTAAAGCAGTGTCAACAATTGATCAGTTATATAACGATATTCTGGGATTCGCCTGTACTAGATTAGGGCTTTGGAGTCACTTGTCAGAGGGCACTTCCATAAAATCAGCAGCTTTGGTATGGATCAAACTCGGGACCTAGTGTTAGAGATACACAGGACAACTATTACCCCAAATGAGTCCTTGCTCTTTAAGAGCCATTTTCCATTTTCTCACAGTGGTTTCTGTTGAACTCAATAAGAAAGTGTTATTTTGTTTATAGTTTTATCATCTACTGTTGTATAGACTACATGGTTATAATAGGGTATATGATTATAATGCTGAGTGTTGCATCAAACTGACGATGAAGTAAACAAAAATATGTACAACACGGAATTTTCTCAAAGTGCACCAAATTTTTCATTGCGAACTTTCTTTGATCTTTCTGCAATACATGTACATATTTTCAATCGCAAATTATTAACTTTTACGAGTTGGATACAAGTACATACTGATTGAACTATGCATGCATTTTTTTCTAAACACGTTTTGTGAATAAACCTGAATGGGTTTAGTGTTCTCTAAGCCTTTAAATGATATAATGAATTAATTGATTGGGAAGCATCCCAAATACTTACACGCGTCTTACAAAATAGCGGAAAGTAGTTTGATTTTGTTTTGATGCGTTTATCTTCTTTTCTCTAGGGGTGTGGGGGTGGGTTGTTGATGTTGCTTTTCGTTACATAAATATTCACATTCACTTTATTGTCTTTCATTTTTCTTTATACTATTCTAAAACGACTCATACACTCTATGTGGCCGGTTGATCGTATATATTGTTAGTACATTGCATAGAACTGTACCAACATCACTATAATCAGAAGTTGCTTACTTTCTTTCTAATATGCTAATAAGGGCTGAATAAAGACTCAAGAAAGGACCATTGTCAGTCAAGGTAGACGATTGTATCTCCCTTCAAGAAAATTTGAAACAACACAATTCGGGAATCACACAGTAGAGAACAGTACGCTATTGGTGTATGTGTCCAAGTGTGAATGTCTTTTCCATAGGAAAACGAGGATTTACAGCGAAAATACGCCTCTATCTGCCAATTTACATATCTAAGATGGGTTTGTTTCAGGTTTTCACACTTTAACACTTATAGTGCTAGGGCTGACTTCATGCTTATGTAAACAGATAAGATCCAGGCTAGTAAATTGGCGGCTGGCCTGTGATCTAACCTGTTTAGGTTTTGGAAAGCAGCCGACATAAAAATATATTTTTTGAAAATTACCCAGCATTCTTAGGGTTAAGAGGCCAGAGACTTGTTTTACTTGGAATTACAATTCAGAAAAAGCATGCCCGTGTAATGAGTAAACGCCTCTTTTTGTAACAACACATTTAACATACAGTATACACAGGTGCCTGCGTAGTTAAGTCCTACAATGCCAGATAAGTATATCTTACCAAATGATACTGTTTAGTGAAAAAACGTCCACTTACAAGGATCAAACTCGGACTATTCCGTCCCATTCGGCCCCTTATGCCCGACTCTAGCCATTACACTAACGCAGATTGCAAGTGCTCGTAGATGAATGGATGTATCACCAACATGAATCGAACGAATAACCATATGTTATGGAGAGGGCGGAACACAAGTAATCAAAGGTACAAACGCTCATAGCAGAGCATGGAAAAACATATCAAAATCAATTTCTACATGTATCATACTTCAATTGAAACATTGTCCATTTGGATCATGGAACGTGTATTTTAGGAATTAAAGCAAAATAAAAGGCAATCAATTGCCATAGTAAGCTCATCTTTTCCCGCTCTGGTTTGCCGTATGTCTTTTCTCATCCATCAACAGCTATTCGATTGTTACACCTGGGGAAAAGGTTAACCCCATGATGCTAAGCTAAAGAGCGAGGAAATGACCAACTGTTAATGCTTATCAGTGGTGTATTTCACTCTGCATACATATCTCTAGCAAAAGTACAACATCAGCTTGTCAGTGATTTGCGGAATAGTTTATCATATCTACGGTTTCTATATGTTGTGCTAATTGATTTAGTGAGTGTTTTATTGTGTTAAATAGTGTATTTGATTGTGGTGTATATATATTTTTTTAAGTTCGTCCTCATTCGGATATCATTATGTGGGTAATATAAAGGAATAATTGGCTTGATCTACTAGTGTTTTTATTCCGTCGAGAGTGGCACAAAATGCTGATAAATAGAATAAACAAAGAAATGTGGTTTGTAAGTTCAAATTATTTCGGATTATTAAATATTGGAAGAGAAAACGTCCCACTTATCAAGTTCTCTTAAATGTGGTCGTGAAACTGTTCCAACAGTAAGAACAATTACAGTTATCTACACGTATTAGCATGGGTTGAAACCCTGGTTGCGAAAGGGATATAAAGTTCATTATGAACAATTTCATCTTTAATGCCATTGTTTTTCTTCTTCTTTAGAGGTTGATTTATTGTTTGGTTACCCATAGAATAGCAAACATATTACTTTATTATTTTACCCAATACCAAAAGCAATGAATGGACCATTTCGTTATTCTACCCAATATCAAAAGCAACGAACATTTTACTTTGTTATTCTGCCTAATACCACACAGCTAATATCTTTATACATGTTCTTTACAACTGTCATCTGCAGTAACTTTCAACCAGTTTAAAAACCCTCCTTTATAGAACGAGTTAATTCAAGTTCAATCAAGTTCTGTTCGAATACACTCTAGGTTGTACTGAAAGGGGAAAACACATTAATGGTGCACAAGTCGTGGAGCGCTTCAAACGCTTAAAATCTGACCCTTGAGATAGCTAGTTCCATGATCAAAAGCAAGGTTAATATCTACCATTACAACGGTCGGGGAAAACTCTTGCAGCACGTCCATTTTAGAGTATTCTGCAGACGAGACAATAAATTACGAGACTCACGAGACAGATGGCAGCTTAATATGTCATGGATAGAAATATACGTATTATGAATATTGCAAAGCATTGACTGACTTTCCTTAGCCGTCACAATTATCTTTAAGGAAGGAAAAGAAAGAAAACGCGAATTACTACACAAAGACAATTTATTAGGTATTTGATTGTCCTTAGATTGTCTGCAGACCATACTCGAGATTTATTTTCGATTTATTTTCATACAAGAAGCGTTTTATAAGTGCTTAAAGGGCCTAAGTTGCCGAATGGATAGAGAACAGAATTTGAAATCAAATAGTCTCTCTCGGCGCGGGTTTAATTCATGACAGCGGTATACATGTTTTTGAATTTTCATAAAAGAACGTGTTCCCACTGACTAACAGAGTGACGATGGTTCTATACGAACTTGACCAGCGAATCAATGAGTGCAAGGCATCGTAATATGATTAATATAATGATGCCGCGATGTTAAACCCTTAATAAAGGTATAACTTCATACGACTTTTTGAAATCATCACAAATGCTTATATTTTCTCCTTTTATCGCAACTATTGAACAATTATCCAAAAGTCACTAACGCAACGTTAGGTTTCAAACTCCGTCTTTTCCTTCTGTTGTTGCATTCAATTTTGACGGGTTATAAATAGTGAGAAAGATTAAAGCAGATGTCCCTAAAAAGTCAGTGTAAACATACATTTCACACGTATATACACTAATTTAGTAACAGCATAACATATGTGTGGAAGAAAGTGGACCAGGGATAGAGCGTCAGCTTCTGGACACGAGGGTCGTGGGTTCGAATCCTGCGAGTAGTGGGATCTGCCTTGTAACCTTTCAATAATCCACATTTGGCACGCGTACTGATTATGTATCCAGGAAGTAGAATCGGGATTAATTTTAGTTGCAAGAACTTATTTCACAATCGATCTAAAATAATTTCAAACTAAACAGCACAATATTAAACGTTCTGCTGCATTTCTGTAATAACTCGAAACAATAGATCGTATATATCAGTCTGCAGCATCAAAGAAGGGTTGAATAAATGCACACAGACATACTTTCACTGAGTGCTTTTATTTGATGGATTCTCTATTTTCATCCCTCAAGTCCTTTTGTAAAGCAGTTATCACAGTAAGTTGGCGTTTGTTCCGTCTGCTAACATGTTGCTCTACCGGGAGTTCTGCTTCTCCTCTCTATCTATACCCGTTACCCAAAGAATGCTGGGTAATTTTCTAAAAATAGATTTTTGTATCGTCTGCTTTTCCAAACCTCAAAAATCTGATTAATTCTGTTGAGAAAAGTTACTCAGAGTTGCAAACAGGTTAGGTCAAATGCCTGGATCTAACCTGTTTGCATTAGCATGAAGTCGGTTCCAGCACTCTAAGGGTTAAAAGTGTGAGCTTGTGTTCGAAAATTATTCATTTTATATATATAAGAAAGACAGTCGTTTTGACTCTTCAATAGTGATTCCTGCGAAAAGATTTAGCATTAATCACTATTCCGCCTTTAATGCAATATTCATTCATAGTCCGTAAACGCTTAAGAAACAAGGCATGATCATCCTGGTTATTTCTTCTCGCCCATGCTACACCACCCTTTGGTTATATTTACCAAAATACAGAGGTCGTTGCAGTTTACCGCCATCTTTGATTCATCTTCTACAGCAAGTAGTTCTGAAATAATCAACAGAGCAATGGTTCAAAGTCATGATTAACACCCCATTTAATCAAAGTTAGAATATTGAATAATTATGTTTCTTTTGAGAATTTTAAGAAAAAAATGAGTCACTTCCGCTTTTTGTAACAATAACTCTTTTATTCTTTTTATTCAGGTGCATGGGTTAAACAAAGAGGTCTGAGGAAGCGGTTCTAAATCCCAACATACTGATTTCAATCAATGTTTCAAATCTATTTTAGCAGTCTTGAAATGCTAACTTTGTCTAGAGGAAAGTATGAACGCATACAGCCTCAAAAAATGTCGGTCCACAATACCCACAATGCCTTTTATCTGTGGCGAAATGTTCACAAACTAATGACTCTTTTTAAAGCAAAAATAAAAGTGTTCTAAAAGCTATAATCCATTACTACATTATATTTTACATCTGCTGCAGAAGTCATGAGAAACAAGCGGGCATAAATAGAATAGATGATTGGTGTCTTTGAATCGGAAATGTTATCGGGCAAGGCGTAGGAATATTATCCGGTGAGCCGAAGGCGAAACGGATAATATTCCGATGCCGAGCCCGATAACTTTTCCTATTCAAAGACATCAATCATATATTCTATATATCCTTTTACCTTTATGTACTTTTAAAAAACAAAATGTAAATAAAACACGTGAAAAAAAAGCAGAGAATGATGTAAACATGACGCCATGTGTCATGGCGTTCTTATGACGTCATGATTTGTCACGTGGATGTGTTATATGGTAAGTGCCGGATATCACAAATGTTATACGGCACCAAGTTATCGGTCCCAAAGTGGCACTATTGACAGGATAAAGAAGACTTTTTACTATTTGATCATTTATCGATTTGTCACAATCATTTATTTCGAACCTTATTATTCATGTTTTTTGTTGTTGTCGTCTACTGTTGGTTTCAATCTTCAGAAGCATCACAATACCGAATGTAGCAAAATGTGAACTACTTTGAAAAGAAAAGTGATTTTCTATATTTTCATTGGAAATTTCGAAAGCGTAGTCCATGATAAATTACCGATTCAGAGTGAACGTATACATTGTAATTCTACGTCATGCCGATCATGGCTGGTATTCCTGCTAATGAACTTATCTAGGGCCATTTCGAAATGACGCCGGTATATTCCAATTGTTTATACGTTATCTTATTATTCTTAATAGAATCTGTCAAAACGGGAATGGAATAGTCACGCGTCTGATGCACGGAGTTCATCAAAGTCACTCAGACGGATGGGAATATGATGTATGGGAAATCCGCGCTTTCTTATCGATCCTTGCGTTCCCGCCTTTAACCTTGTACCGCGTAGGTTCGATCCCCGGCTAAGGTGGATTCGGTCTTTTGACACATAAACTTCTTACGAGTTACTTACTTAGGGAATTTCGGTTAAATTATACTGTTGACGGGTAGACTATAAAGATATCGTTGTCAATATGTAAAAACCAGAGACATAGATAACATGATCTATGTCTCTGTAAAAACCTAGGGATCGCGAAATGATGTAAATTGATATAATAATGTGTGAAAAGTGAAATGAAACAATATATGAACGATTGAAATATGACTGAAATAAAGAATTAAAAAAAAAATACCAATAACTAATGAATTGAATCAATGAACACATGAATACATAAACGTATGAACAAATAGATAACTGGAAACTATGGATAACTTAATGAATGAATATATAAATGTATAAATGAATGACTCACGAACAAATGAATACATGTAGATAAACGAATGAACAAATTTATGAATCAACCAATCAACAAAAATACGAGTTTTAAAGAAAACAGTGAAATTATTTCTGACGAAATTGAGACTTTTTCACAGGACTTTCAAACATGTTTCCCCACATACGTTTTCAACAAAGTCGCCTTGACATGGAAAACGTTTATATTACGAAGATGAAGAACACGTAATACAATTTATCAGTCGGGAAACTTCAATTTCATTTCAATAATCCATTTAAAATTCATTCTTCTCGAATACCGGATTCCAATTGTCGGCTGTATGCGGGATGCGAGTCGTCTGCGATCCGGAATTATTAAATTACCGAAGACATCCCACATGACTGTTCGCTCATCGTTCTAGTAGTGTACCAGTAGTATTGGAGGCCAGCGTGGGGCGGCGATTCTGGTTTACCCAGCAGCTATTATCGTAAAAATCTATTACAACAGTGGATATAAAACGTCAGCAGTGAGATATTGTTTTATATTCCGTTCAGATCTGTAAGTCTGGATCTTTTCGGGTTTGTGCTACGTTATATATCGTTTAACAAAGTGCATTTTGTGGAAGTTATTTATTTTCAATCAAGAGTTGTCTAAATGCAAATGACATTTTATGTCTTGCAAGCAGGAAAGTGTTTTAAACAAGAAATAGGCTTGCGCATGCATTTTCTTTCTTTCTTGAAGGTGCTTGTTCACAGAAGAGGAACTTTGAAAGTCAAAGTAAAATACCGTTAAGCAATGCAAATTTTGTGTTTTGATATACGAGTACATTAAAAGTAGCTATTGACAGCATAATAAGTCCAGGAAGCACCCATTCATCTAAATATGTACAGTTTATATGCGATAGATCTTAAAAGCGATGTTTATTCACTGTGTAAGAACTAAAAACGATCAAATTTGCTCCCAATGAATTTGCTTCAAAGTGTTTCTTTTAACAATATAGCTGTTGTGCAGTTCCAAAATTTTCTTACATCTGTGAAATAAGCATCCGTTCTGATGATCTCACAATTTCTGAGACATTATTTCCAAATATAAATGCATATAAATGTTCTTTCTAAATAGTTCTCTACTGCATACTTAAGTTTTTTACCATTTTGACTAGAAGTGAACTAAAATGTAATTAAATTGCAACCGAGACATGTGCTGTGCAATTTTAAAATGGACATGTTTTCGTCCGTGGAAAAATGAATGAATAAACAGTTTTATTGTAAGAGGCCTGACTATGCTGCTTTCAGTCCATTATATAAAGTAAAGAAACCATGCTATTGTACAGGTAACATCATTTAAATTATTTAACACCACATTTAGCTTGAGGAATAGACACTTGCTTGAGATTTCGAGCAGCGTACATGTATAGGCTAACAATCACACAATGATAGGGTGTTAGAATTGATAATGAAGACTATATTTTTGACTAAAAAAATAAACGTTTCTGTTTTAAAAGAGTTTATATCAATGCCTAGACATACAATAAATTAGAATTTATGTAAAGTTCAAACACATGTTCACAACCAATAAAGTAATTTCCTAGATCAGCATGTCACATTTTAAACTGTGTAAGATCTAGCCTTGATTGATACGTATACTTTCCGAGTTAAAGTTGGACTTTAAGTGCTCTCGGAGACAGCAATACATCATTACTCTGGATAAAACACGTGTCGCGATGGATGAGTCTGCGTATATTGCAAAGCATGTCTGAAATCACAGAAAATGAACTTAAAGGTGCATGTTCACAGATTTGAGGAAAGTTGGATATTGAAATGTCATTTCTTTAAAACTGCCATAGCAGATTGATTGTTGTATGAGACGCGCTGGCGAATATATATTGGAAATAAAGTAAGTACCTATTCAAATATCCAGAGCCTTTATGCAACAAATTAATATGTTTTCAGATCCAAAAGCGTTGCAGTGGTTTTGAAATATACCGCATAACGTCGTGTATACTTAGGTATATTGACACGTTTTCGATAAATCTTGCGTTTAGTTGCATTTTCATTAAATGTTTCCCTGCTGTACAAAAAGTGTATTGCTTTTACGACATTTCATTCTGACTTGCATAATTGCTGATATTTGAAAAAGTACTTTTAACGTTAGTTACATAGCAAAGAAAGTTTAATACGAATGACACAAACACAATAACTCAATAATAAATAAATAATGAAACAAGAAAATTGTACTTATAGACTTTTTGCACAACGTCTGCAATACGCTATACACGTGTTCTAGCGACAAAAGCGATTTAGTGTTTACGAATGCCTGTTGTCATTTGCAATTAGAAATGAAAGTGTTTGCTGTTCTGTTTCTTTCATTCGCATTACTGACTACCATTTAATACCAAAAAGGATCAACATTGATTATGTTGTCGAGAAAATAAATAAAACAAACGAACTTGTGAAAGTCAATGGGTTCTTTTGGACTGTGAAAACGTTTCATTGGTTGAAATAGGAACTCCATGAAAACACGCAAATGCTTCGTCATCAACAAATGTCGTATGCATGCGGTGGGAAGCTTACAACTTTCCGATTCCAATCATTTTTGTGAATTAAGCCGTCTCCCCAAGAGATTTTCTGCACTGGTTCAATTAGAATACAAAAGCAGACGACAAATATGAAATAGGTTCGATCGTATCATCTTTATGATATTGGTTATAACCAATCTTTAACAAAAAGGAGTAGTTGCTCCTCATGAGCAATTTTCATTTTTTGTTACAATGTTCTAAAACTCGTTTGGTACAGTAGGGTCCAAGTTACCAAATATGAAGAAATAACTTATTTCTCTGAAATGTTATCATGGAGCTGTAGTTAATAATTCTGCTATAGGCCTAACATTTCTGGGAAAAAATTGACACAGTACACTGTCAATAGATTTAATGATTGTTTGACAAAACGGGAGCCGGGTATTATTTTGTTAAGGATTGTAGTCACAAGTAGATTTCTCACTACAAAACATTAACGCATTCTCCGCAAATTAACTCAAACGCTACACGTAGTTAGCAATAAAGAATAAGCAATACGGTAAGCATACACGTAACAGTCATCTAGTTAACCCTTATAGTTCTGGAACCGACTTCATGCTTATGCAAACATGTTAGATCCAGGACAGCCGCCAAGTAAATTGGCGGTTGGCCTGTGATTTAATCTGGTTGCTATCATGCGTCTCTTTTCTCATCAAAATTAAGCAGGATATTTATGATTTTGAAAAGCAGATGACACAAAAATCTAATTTTAGAAAATTACACTGCTTTCGAAGGGTTTATATTACTTTCTCCTGTTATATATAATCTTTACCAAGGAAACTCGAGTTTCATTTGTTATATTGAGACCTGTGACATTTCTTCTTTTCGTTATACAAACACTGCTGACAAAATGAATTTCTGTTTTGGACATGCGTTTTACTCCTTAACAATGACTCCGAGGTTTTCATCTAATTGCAAGCAATTCTCAATTTCAATTTTCATCTACATTTTCAAGTTTGCCTGCAATCTGGAACGCTATATGTTATTTCAATGCTATAATTTTGATCGTTTATTTAGATTGTCTATTGTCTCTTATAATCTAAACTTTCGCCCGAAAAATTTGGGATTGTCTTCAATGTCAGTCGTCATTTGCAATTTCAATACCATGATTTTTGTAAGTCTAAGTTGTCGCCCAAAATACATTATCGTCATTTGGAATCAAAATTGTCGCCTACAATACTTTAATGCCATTCGTTTTATAGATTGTCGCCTCCAATTCTAAAATGTCGTTTGTAATTTGAATTGTCGCTTGCAAAGCTGTAATGTCGTTTATAATTCAAATTTTCGCCTTCAATAACACAATGGTGTTTACAATTTCTATTGTCGCCAGCTATACTATAATGTCCTTTGTAAATCAAACCATTTCAACTGTAGACAATCAACAGTATCACTTTGTAAATACCAACATTGGCTTCAAACGTCTCTAACATTAACCCCTTTATTTAAACATATCTCACTTTTTGAATCTTCTGCAAAGTACTTTAGAAATCAACATTACATAATGACACATTGCGCATAGATAGCATTTTATCAATTTGTCACAAGGCGGTTTCCACATAATAACACAAACATCTATTTCTTCGTCATGTTTTCTGTTATAGTATGCTTTTGTTTTCATTTTGGAGCTCTCACAAACTCCAAATTGGAGAAATTGATTATTAGCCCCGCACGTGTTATCACAGCTCTTTTTGTATCAGGTTTATGTTGTGTGATCGGTAAACAACCAAAGCATTATAACACAGTAATCGGTTACACTAAACGAAAGGAAGTTGTGTGATCAGTGTTCGAAGACTTAAACGGTGTTGATCGTGTGTTCAGACTAATCAGTCCTTGCGGTCAAGCACAACTCGGACTGTGTGGTCAGTGTAGGAGATATTTCGGATATAAAATTGAGCTAGCAGGGTCGGTGGCGGTGTTACCATGGAGACGAGTGGACCGAGTTCAGCCAGTGCGACGTTGGACACCCGAACGAGGCAACAGGAAATCGCTCTCAGGGTAAGTGTCAATCTGAACACATCGGGTTTATCAAATGAAAACACCTCTGAAATAATAGGGATGACGCCATATTGGTTCCCAGCGGAATGACGTCACTTTACTTTCGTGTTTTGAAAATAGATCTTAAATGTGAAATCCAAAAAGTCGTTAAATTTGATTGAGCAAACAGCTTTACATGTCACAACCACAATTTTGCCATTTGGTATGAGTTACTGATAAAAAGATTATTTAAAAGGATGTCCAACCCTTCCATACACATTGAACTACTTAACTTGCACGCTTAGAAAATGTGTTAATTGGCGGATGCCGATTTACCCGAAAAATTGTAACACTACACTTATATCCGAGGTGTATTTCACAGCTCACGGAAATACCCGATTAGTTCCGATTGGGTAAGTGTACCCATCTGATGGCGGTGTCATACCGGCAACAGTTGGCCTATCATTAGTGTATGCAAAACAGCCACTTTGACTCCTTCACAGTCAAAGGTGTCTATACATGTAGATATATTGGGGTCAATACTATGTAATATACTTTACAAGGATTCCGACTCTCAAATGAAAAATCCGACTATCACTTGTACAAAGTCGTCTGTTACTTAAACATCCAATGGAAAACTCACAAAATTCTTTCAGATATAAAAAAAATGATTTTTTTCTTTCAATTAAACACCCTCCCATGATAGTACCTGACAATTCCTTTTCCAAAGAGTTTTGGGCCCATTGACAAGGTTACGTTCACCTTATTTACTCCATATACAGCAATAAGCAGACACGTGTCGTCTTAACTTCGCAATGGAATAATAAAACAGCTCATTTATATCACAACTTTCAGTTCATTTCGAAATTCCTATTCCTTCGAGATGCAAACTGCTTTAAACTTTTGTTGCCTTCATTTTGGACACATAACAGTTTAATATAATTGATTAATTTAATGCTTGAACCACCGGGGTTTGAATCAATGCTTATCCAAATCCATGTACATGTATAACTACTACACAAGAGATGTATCTTATATATATTATACATACGTCCATTTTATAGTTATCCATTGATTCAAACCCTTGTGGCATGAACTGTATAATTTCCCTCTGTTGGTGATTTTGGCCAAAGTCGAGCTATTACATGAAGTGATTGGTTAATGGGGGCAATATATTGAAGATCCTTTTAGCTTTCCATCCCGTAATTACTAGTTTGAATGTTTACACATGTCTTCTATTGTGAGGTTGATCGCCAACAAACACTTCAAGAAAAGTGGTTCGTGGGACAACTTTTCTTTAACACGAGCCTATGTAAGAAAACAGAAAAACGAAGAACTATAAAATTTGTAGAAGTGCCCGTCAAATAGTTCCAAATTATTTCAGATGTGAAATTGTGTTCAGAATTTGCAGACGTCTGCAAAGCCTTTGAGTGATTGTATGAATAAACATCTATAATGTGAAAGAAACTATTGTAATAAAAGAAGACATTGCTTGCCTTGAACAACGTTTGCAATGATTATTCTTTGCTTCATCTAGTGTAAATTTGTTTATAGTACATCGATGGTAAAAAGTGCAGGCGTTAAAGTATCATGAGTGTGTGTTGTTTCGCTATGTTAAATCACATTCTTTCATAATTTTTAAATCATTTTAACCAGTCTTGCAGTTGCAGTCTGTTTGGGCGTTAATATGCTCTTAAAGAAAGGTCTAAAACGCGTCTGACAGAATTAGAACCAACGATCCCCCCTGTCCCAAAGCCGTCGTTCGATCCTTGGACCCCTGTCATCCAGTGTTCATGTTTTGAAGAAAACTACAATAACAAACGAAGAAAATGTTCGTGACGAACAATTTCTTCTTTTGTAACGATTGTTTCTTGACTCATTTAATGCAGGTATATCATAACGAGTTTATATGAAGTAAATGTGCTAACCCTAAGACTTCTGGGAAACTTTTCATAAAAAGGATTTTGTGCCGTCTGCTTTCCAAAACCTCAACTTATCTGGTTAATTTTGACGAGGAAAGATACTCAGAGTAGCAAACAGGTAAGATCACAGGCGACCCGCCAATTTACTTGGCGGCTGGCCTGGATCTTGCCTGTTTGCATTAGCATGAAGTTGGTTCCAGCACTATAAGGATTAATGGGATCCCCTATTAGTACAGCTCACGTAGAGACAGGGCGAAAGCGAGAGCAGAAAATCACACCATTGATTATGAATTGAATTAATGCTTTCAACATGTGAATATTTACACGTACTGGCTTCTGTAATCGCTTAGCGATTCATCGAGATGATTACCTAGTCTTGATTACCTGCCCCTTAACATTATATTGGGTCAGGCACACACCAAGAATGGCTGCGTCTATGGTTAATAAATTCCCCCAAAGAGCAAAGCAAGTCCTTTTTATCGAATTATTCGCATTCTTTATATTCTGACGATAGAATGTGTCGATCCATCATAATCATCAAATAGAACGTTTTTAAATGCGGGTCATCCAGAGAGTTCTACTTGCGGTAATCGGTTAGATCCTCATCGAGCGACGGGTTTCACTAAACCAGTCATGCTTAAATTTCCAGATACTCCGTCTCCACATGCGTTCAATTCCCAGTGACGGCATTTAAAACTTCATAAAAGACCAATTCTTATGGACAGTTGGGTATGGAATTCTCCTCCATAATCAAGAGTCGGACAACGCAACATAAGTGAAGTAATGTTGACGCGATGTTAAACCCCAAATAAACAAACAATTTTCCAGGTATAAACCATGACACAAGGACAATAGAACCACACTGGATGAAATATTGTTTCAATGAGAGCAAGTTAACCTTTTCCTAATCAAAATTAAGCAAATGTTTAAGGTTTTGAACAGCAGACGACACAGTAATCTATTTCTAGAAACCTACCCAGCATTCTTAGGGTTCTAAGGGTAAAGTAAACAAACGATTTAAGACATTGATTGTCGTAAACGTAGTCTTAGTCCTCACCTTGTTGGTACTTAACAGAGTCATATAACTGAAACTTCACACTTACTTATTATCAAATATAACTTCTTGCACAGATTCCCAATGTACGCCCGCTACCCACCTAAACTTATTTATTTTACATCGATTGTAAACTTGTCTAAGAACTAAGATTAATCACTCTCGGTTCTGCTTCCTGTATCATAACCAATACTCGCGCCTAATGCGTTGGATAAATGAAAGCCGGAATCAATTTCTCACTTGATTCGAACTCACGACTCTCGTGTCTGTAGACCGACCCTCTTCCCCTAGACCTTTATCCTCAATCCCCTTCCCCTGCTATTGTGCGCACATATGGGCATATGAGGTAAAGGGATAATTACACAGAAACTGCTTAATTGCGATACCCTCTCAGACAAATAGTCTTTCCAAATAGCCATTTACCGAGCAATCACGACAATGGCTCATGCGAAAATCGGGGACCGCCGTGGCCTAGTGGTTAGAGTACGGGACTTGAAATCACGACGCCTTCCTTGCGTCGTATGGCTTTAATTTAAAGTGAGGCTTGAAAACTCTGAAAGTCAGGCTAGTAGAAAACCTGGGCATGGTATAATCTAGAATAGCGCACACTTTTCGTAGGCTTAATTAACTATCCACTCTCAAATACAGAATGGATTTATATGGTTAAAAAAAAAGACGATCATTTGCAATTCTTAGCAACGGCCCTTTAAACATTTGGGGCTATACGACCTCCAACTTATCGTCCTGTCTCCGGACGATCTTTCGTTAAACAATCTCTTGGCTGATACTCTTTATCAGGGTCCTGCGTGGCCAAATGGTTATGGCTCGAGTTCGAGCCCCACCGACAACTCTGGTTTCGTAGGAGTGACCTTTGGTTAAACACTTCAGAGCCCTAGTCTAGTAATGATGGAACCAGGAAAGCCGTTGCATAATTAAAAGATTGATGATATGGTTTTACACAATACACTTAAACCATACGATACTAATTGTTCCTTCAATTCATTGGTCGTACACGTTTCATTTCCAACAAAGGGAAGCATACCGTTAGGAAGGCTATGGTTGTACATAAAACTGCATTATTGTCTGGCATAGTTAGATAATGCGATGAACAAACAAAGAATAAATGAAACCATGTCAATGTACTTGAAAAGAATCATTGAAACACTCAACCAGAATCAAGTAAACAACACGAAGAAAAAATATGTTGACAATGAATCGAATGCATTTGCTCTAGTTTTACAATTAGTGAAATGCAAATTGAAAATAGGGCATATCAAACGAGTCTTCGCGTTCTTCTAACGGTATTGATTCGGAAATATAAAAGCCGATTCTATTTAAATCATCCGAACTAAGCGTTTCGCAATAAACAACAAGCAATCAACGAGAGGCAAATGAATACCGTTTCAGAGACAAACTATGGAAATAACTCGATGTAGCGTTAATTGTGTGTCTGGCAATTTGAATACACTCTTAAATGGGAAAACTTGCAAAAAGAAAGAAAGATGTAAAACATCGTTTTTGCCAATATTACAAATGTAAGCAGTTTTTGAAAGCATTTGATGCTTAACTGATTTACCTTACATGTAGGCTCTGACAGTTTCTGTGAGTCTACTTCGTACCCAATCATTAGTCCGTGACACAAAAGCGTTGCTTATATTACAAATGAAAGCAGGATTCGAAAACATTTGACGCTTAACTCTTTTCTTTTTGCCCTGGTTTAACACAGGCTGAAGTTTTAACAGTTTCTATGAGTCCATTTTGCATCCATTCATTAGTTCGTATCACAAACACGTTTGGATGTTTTCTTTTCGATCTTCAAAACCTTATTATTCTTAATCCACGTGGGATTCATGCAATCACTCACAATTATATCTTGTCAAGAATTCAGCGAAAGTGCCCGTGAAACTCTACTAAGGGAATTAACAATCCGTATAAATTGTGTAAGACGAATGGAAAAGAGAGGATGTATGGATGAAATGATATAATGCCTTTTCATGCTTTAACCCTTTACCAAACGCCAAATTGTTGTCTGTCCTAAATTTAAAGAGTTTGCATACGACACACCAAAATGTGATGAAATTGAAAAATAATCTTCTGATAGGGTTGAAAATTTAGAGCAGTTTATTGTTTGGTAATGGGTAAACCAATTTAACTTTGTTACCATTTAACTTTTATCTATACATTTTCAAATACAAATAGTTTATTCTAAATGGATAATTTTACACATCAAAATCGAATTGAATTCTATCTAAGATACAAAACAATCGGTTAGGAATTTTCCGAGGTTAGTAAAAGATTCTAATGCTATGCTTGATGCTTTTAGATTTCTATTTCCAAGGAATGTTACCACTTGGGAACAGCGTTTTAGAAAAGAAAATGATTTTATGAATCAATACGTTATTATGTTATATGTATTAAAGATAATCCCCAGTGAATTGTGCATTCGATTTTAGCCATCTAAGATCCATTTCTCATTCCCGCATTGCAGACTTTGTACTACCTATTCTGTTTCCGATAAGGCGTTACATTTTCAGAAAAGAAACAAAACTTAATGTGACGCTAGTTGAATTAAACCAAGTAGTTCCTAGTCTGGTTCCCGACCGATGCATACCGAGAACGACCGAAGTAATCCGAAGAAAGAATAAATTTCGAAATGGCGGATTGTGGGTACTAATAGTATTCTACCAAAAACCAATGGACTGACTCTCTGCACCTGTGCACATTGCATGGATTATACGCATACAGCACCAATACCAATAACTTACCCCGCGGAAATTCCATGCCTCCATACTACGAATACATGGAGTACCGCACACACGTGGTTCTAATCTAGCCACCTCAAACGCTTTCTCCTTGCTTGTAGAAGATATAGTCCATTGCAAAAAGTGGTGAATGTGTTACCTTTGCAAAGCGTTTGTATTCAGATCATAACAAGAATACTATGTAAACCGAAACATGCATGTATGCAGGTATCTATGAGTTCATACGTAAATGAACATGGATAGTAATGAAAATACGATTCTGAATACATGTACACTTATGGTGTGAGGATACTCTCTCAATACTAAATGTGTAACACTCTATATTTAACATGGGGAGCCTTGGTAATTATTCTTTCCCGACGTTTTATGAAGTCAATGCGACACGATTTATGTGTCCCTCACAATTGGTTATATACGTTCATTTGGAAGAGCAGTCATTGACCTGTGAGGCAAGGAGTATAGATACAGTGTAGGCACATTAACATAAACACTTGAAGAAATAACCCTAAGAACTGGGTAGTTATTTAAATGTTTTCTTGTTTATGTATTTATTCATACTACAAACGATGTGGTTAATATATATGTGTCGTTTATTTACAATATTAATAATGTTTTGATTGATAAAACATAACCTACCATATCATAACATGACACAGTATGGTATAACACGATATTATATATCATGACATGGCATACCATTACATGAATTAAAATGACATGACATGATATATCATAACATAACATTACACAACATAGCATAACATTACAAATAATGATGTAACATGAGATAACCTTCCTTTACAAAACAAGGCATGCCATGATACAACATGACGTGGCATAGCATGACACCCCATTATATAACAAGACATTTCATGGTATGTCATGACATGAGACACCATGACATAACATGACATAACAATACTTTCATATCATGAAATAACATACACCTTATTTTAAGGTAAGGACTTGAACATGACAACGTTTATCGTTCATCACAATATATCAATCACAAATATTGACACTTAAGCATACAATTCCACAATAGTAGAACGCGTACATATTCACACAAACGTATAAGAATAAACACAGTTCGAATCCTTGACTTCCAACATAGTTTAATTTGGACGAGACGAATACGTGCAGGCGAGTTAAGAACATATACTCTTGTATAACGAATTCTTTCCGTTGTTGATATTTCATTTTAAAGGATGAAATTGAAACTGCATAACTATCATGATCCTGTGTTTAACTGGGAAGCGTTTTACCGAACATTTCTTGCTAAGAATTTACGTATGTTCGAACAACACTGCCTCTTATATTAACAATAAGAAAAGCAATATTGCAAAGTAACAAGTCGTTGGAAGCATCTCTTTGACTTGTGACATTGCAACATGTCATTTTATTTCGACAAAAGTCATGCATAATGGTTTTTTCTTACGCAAATCTTGACCATGTACTACACTACCCTGTTGTATGACTATTTCAACTTGTGTGGAAAGAAGTGTTGAGTCAATGCGTTCTCATCATTCTAAACTATAGCTCCTTATTACAAAAGCATTAGATATGTGTACAGATTTCGGGGTTTTGACGCCTTACTCCACAATAACTAAATTATCCGGCTGCATAAGACTTTAGAAACAATCGTGACAAAACGATAACTTGCTCATTGTGAGTAATCTATTCCTTCTTCATAATGGCTTGTACCAACTATAAGAATCGCCTCAAATGTGAACAAACACCTTAAAGTGTAAGCCCCATCAGATCGAAATCACTCGACAGAGAAAGCGGGTCATGCCGGTATAACCTATTATCTGGCGTAATAAATACAAGCAGTAGAGGCCATCAACTCGATATTAGATATGCGTCGGCCGTTTGGTAAACAGGCGTTTGTATCTCCAGCGTAAAGTGACGACCCATGCTTTTTAGCACATCCAAAGTATAATGATGAAATGATGATGATGATGAATATAATATGATGATGAATATAGATATGCTGATGGTGCTGATGGTGTTGTTAATATTGATGACAATAATGCTGATAATGGTTATACATGTACTTATGACGAATATGATGAATATGCAAATAATATTAACGATGACAACGGCAGCACTGATGATTGTAATGCTGCTGCTGCTGCTGCTGCTGCTGATAATGATGATAATGATGATGATGATGATGATGATAATGATGATGATGATGATATTGTTGACTGTAATAAAGATGATGATTAACATGGTGAAGAAAATGATGTGCTGATTATAAATATGAATATGAATATGGATGTGATGCTTAATATAAATATTGATATGAATTTGAATATGCTGTTGCTATTGCTGGTGATGATGATGATGATGATGATGATGATGATGATGATGATGATGATGATGATGATGATGATGATGATGATGATGATGATGATGATGATGATGATGATGATGACGATGATGATGATGATGATGATGATGATGATGATGATGATGATGATGATGATGATGATGATGATGATGATGATGATGATGATGGCGGTTATGATTAAATTAATGAGTACGATGATAAATATGAATAATACGGTTAATATGAAAATATTGAAATGATGAATGCGATGATAAAATATAAATATGACGATGAATACGAAAAGATTAATTTGATTATTATGGTGATGAACTATTAATATTACGACGAATGACAACATGATTTATATGAGGAATTTGATGAATTAGATCCACCATAAAGTCATAGCTGTGTGTTTCATCTTCGCAAAGTATTGTCATGAACCGGCCTGTGCAGAACGCACAGATTGAAACGAGCGACATTTTACGATCTTGTTTATTAATAATAGATTAACGAAAGCCACATGAAACATTAACTGGATATACGATACATGTTGTTAATTAATAGACGAGCCATTCATTTAGGTTCCCTTACATGTGTTCATTTCATTATTTCTTGACTTGAATAATCAACACTAGAAGTGCAAAACTACAAACTCGAAATAAGATATACTAAAGATATCCCCAGGATGATTAGTCATTAGCACAGTTCTGGTAAAAAATATATATCTGGAATAAGACTACAGTGAAGCCTCGTTTATCCGGACCCCGATAATCTGGATGTCTCGCAATCCGAACGAAATTGTAAGGGAACGGAATTATTTGACCAGTTTGTTGCAGGCGACTTTTGAAAACATTGTGGGTAAAGGAGAAATTGCTCGTGACGAGCAATTTCTCCTTTTCCCACAATGTTTTCTGCCATATCAGAAGATTATTTTTGAATTTCATCACGTTTTGAAATGCCGTCTGCAAACTCTTTCAATTCGGGACGGTCGAAAATTTGGCGTTTGTTAAAGGGTTACAAGTATACACGTGCAAACTGACCGTTTATGTCTTAATGTGTATAAGAACATGCTCTGCTTCACTAGTCCGGATGATTCGGTAATCCGGAAATTTTGTTGGGAACGGACGTGTTCGGATTAACGAGACATCACTGTATATTTTTTCTCTGACCGTCGCGGTATAACTGGAGTACTGTTGAAAACAACGTAACCACCTAAACCCGACAGAGCAAACGAACACCTAAACCCGACAGAGCAAACGAACACCTAAACCCGACAGAGCAAACGAACACCTAAACCCGACAGAGCAAACGAACATCTAAACCCGATAGAGCAAACGAACATATAAATCTAATTTTGCAATGGCAGGAGTATTAATATGCGTGTTTAATAAAATATTTTGGATATTCAATTCAATTCTAGTGATTCCACCTACGAACGACATACGCAGAGGTATGGGTAAAAAGCAAATTTCTATTGCTGAATTCTTAACTGCTTTAACTAGTACTTTAAGTTAAATTAAGGTTATTTATGACTCATTTCCTTTATGGGTCCTCTCCGCCGGTGCCGTACCTACAATGTTTCAGTTTTGTCACAGCTTTCCTGGACCCACTGGTACTAGGCTAGGGCTCTGAAGTGACTTGCCAAAGGGCATTCCCACGAAGCCTGAGGTCTCAGTAAGGCTAGAACCCGTGACCCCCGAGTTCTGAGTCCACCATCGAAATGATTTAGCTACGTAGGATTAAGCATTCACTGTTAAATGTCTCAAGGAGACGATTCTAACGAACGCCCTTTAACGATTTGTATATTTTAAAGAAAAGCATTGAGTGTAGAAATGCGTTCCTCCGTGAACTAGCGGTTATGGGGGCGGACCTAGAACTCAGCGATCGCTGGTTCGAGCCCAATTGGAACTACTGGGCCCGTGGGTGTATCCAAAAGCTTCAGAGCCCTAGCCTATGAGCACTGCACATACAATATACGTCCGTTTCCATCAAGGAGCACTGCACATACAATGTACGTCAGTTTCCACCAAGGAGCACTGTACATACAATATACGTCAGTTTCCATCAAGGAGCACTGCATATATAATGTACGTCAGTTTCCTTAAAGAAGCACTGCACATACAATGTACGTCAGTTTCCATCAAGGAGCACTGCACATACAATGTACGTCAGTTTCCACCAAGGAGCACTGCAGATACAAGGTACGTCAGTTTTCATCAAGGAGCACTGCACATACAATGTACACCGGTTTCCATCAGGGAGCACTTCACATACAATGTACGCCAGTTTCCATCAAGGAGCACTGCACATACAATGTACGTCAGTTTCCAACAAGGAGCACTGCATAAACAATGTACGTCAGTTTTCATCAAGGAGCACTGCACATACAATGTACGTCAGTGTCCATTAAGAAGCACTGCACATACAATGTACGTCAGTTTCCATCAAGGAGCACTGCACATACAATGTACGTCAGTTTCCACCAAGGATCACAGCACATACGATATACGTCAGTTTCCACCAAGGAGCACTGCACATACAATGTACGTCAGTTTTCACCAAGGAGCACTGCACATACAATGTACGTCAGTGTCCATCAAGGAGCACTGCACATACAATGTACGCCATTTTCCATCAATGAGCACTGGACATAGATTGTACGTCAGTTTTCATCAAGGAACAATGCACATAGATTGTACGTCAGTTTTCATCAAGGAGCACTGCACACACAATGTACGTCAGTTTCCATCAAGGAGCACTGTACATACAATGTACGCCAGTTTCCATCAAGGAGCACTGCACATAGATTGTACGTCAGTTTTCATCAAGGAACACTGCACATACAATGTACGTCAGTTTCCATCAAGGAGCACTGCACATACAATGTACGTCAGTTTCCATCAAGGAGCACTGCACATACAATGTACGTCAGTTTTCATCAAGGAGCAAGTCCCGAGCCTATTGGCGTAATTGCTCGCTGATTTGTTTGGACGTATTACACCTGACATAACTACAGGTGGTATCAATAAAGACGGCTGCGGTAATGGGGATATAGCGACTGTAATCTCCCCACGACCCGCCTCGTCCGGAAACGGGCTTCGTTATACAGTAGCCTGGTGTCCTGGTCCGTGCGTTTACCCTGCACTTACGGTGCGTATCTTGTGCAGGATATACACACGGTCATGTAGCCTGGAGTCCTGGCCCATGCATACCCGCATATATTGGCTTTATGGCCGGGCCAGGCTCCAGGCTAACGGTCATGGACCACAACAATCGTAACTACTCGGGTATTTAGAAAACGAAAGCACAACGGGGGTCTTACATCGCCCAATGGTTAAGGCGGTGGACTTCAATCTCAGGGTCCTGAGTCTGTGCCCCACCCACACCTCTGGTTTCATTGGGAGCGACATTTCGCAAGTCACTTCAAAGCCCTAGCCTAGTACTGGTGGATCCAGAAAAGCCGTTATATAACTGAAAAATTGTTAATACGAAGTTAAGCACCATACAAACAAATCATTCGAGTGTCGCCCTTTGATGAATGTGTATAGCTGTGTATTAGTCGGACAGTCAGACATACGGACAGACATACACTAAGGCAAACGGACAGACACTCATACTCATAGAGAGATAGATATGCTCGTAGATATATGTGTAGTAAGGGGAGAAGACATTCTGCTTATTATTCCTCGTCATGAGATAATACACATATATACATGTATGCGCTAAGTCAAACAGGCAAACAAGCAGCCATACATTATGGAATCACGCATTAACATGTGAAACAGAGCGTACAAAGAAACAGACCCAAGCAGACAAAAACAGATAAGTAAACTAACCCATATAAGCAGACAAAAAAAAACCACATACGGACAGATGTGGACAATCAGGCAGGCAGACATAAATAGAAAACAGACTGACAGAGATAGACAGAAACAGAGACATAACAAAAATGATATACAAGCAGGGACATTGGGTAAACAGACATACGGACCATCGCTATCATGCATTCACACAGGCAGAAAGACAAACACAAAGGCATATGATCAAAACTTTAGCGGACAGTAACACGAGCATACACATAGCGAAGGCCACACAAATAAGTCTTCAACAAACAAGCAGACCAACATGCACGGTATACCCTCCCTATACATAACCAAACAGACCTCCGATGTATACAGTTATGACGGAATGTCGTAATAAACAGAGCGTCAGACGCTATCACATGATTACATGCTCATTCAACCCCGCCATTTGGGAAGGAGGCGATGCAGAACCTCCACGAAAAAATATAACCCCGATGAAATACTTTCTCCTCTCGGCATCTTTATTCCTTATTAGCTTTTTGTTTAAAAAATGGACAGTGGTCCAGGAGTAAAGCTTTAGGACACAATGGTTATGGGTACGATTTCCACGAGTAGCGGAGTTCATTTTGCAACCTTTCAGATTCGGTGCGAGTACTGGCTTTTTTGTATCCAAGAAGTATAATCGGGAGTGAGTATTCTTTGCTTACGAGAACTTGATTCACAATGTATTTCAGATGAAAAGATTGCGATCAGACCAATTTGACAAATTTTAATAAGTCGACGATTTATTGAATGTATGTACTGTATAGTATATATTTATACTAATATATATAATTGGCAATGAAATGTATTTAGCCAAACTAATGGATAAATCAAAGTCAACTAAATTATCTCCTTAAAGTTTTAGTAGATTAAACGCGTTTCGCTGTTTAACGTATAAGGAGGACTAACGATACCCTTGCATTGAAACCTTGATTTGCTAATGTTCAACTATTCTAGAGATTGACTGCATTTATATTTCTTCTCCTTCTTTTCTTTATCTGAATCGCTGCTCGATTCAATGAGTTTTTGATGATTTTATAGCTCGGATAGACTGTTATGATCTCTTTAATAAATCATGAAGCTGCGATCACCTGCTAGTTCGACCTTATTCCCCGCACATGGTGTAACGTTATCACTCTACCCTCTTCCTCAGAGGATAAGTATTGCAACGCGGTTTGTTTGGCAAGATTTGTTATTCGTTATAGAAAAATTGCCACAAATGGAGAAATTGCTAGACAAGTAAGAAAATTCTGTCGTCCTTTTGTCGCAATGGTCTCTTACCTCAACTATCCATGTCAAAGATTACGCATTGTAACGCGGTTTAAGAAGATTACTTAAGAAAGAATTTACAAAAGAAGAAATTGCTAAAAAAGAACCCGAGATATTTAGAAATGCGTCCGATTGTCGCAATGGTCCCTTGCCATTTACCATAAGCTTGATGTTTTTGTTTATTAATCTAATTGATGTCCGCTATTGTTTATTTTTACTAGGTCTTAGTGGTATAAAGCCCGCGTAAGGAAAGACAAAAGAAAGAATCGTCTCGTACTTGGAACACAAGGTTTTAACCCTTTCAGTGCTGGAATCGACTTCATGCTTACGCAAACGGGTTAGATCCAGGCCAGCCGCCAACTAAATTGGCAGCTGACCTGTGATCCAACCTGTTTGCTGCTCTGAGTATCTTTACTCATCAAAATGAAACAGATATTTAAGGTTTTGGAAAGCAGACCACACAAAAATATATTTTCAGAAAATTACCAAGCATTCTAAGGGTCAGAAAAAAATATCGAACCAGATATGAAGGAACCGTTTAACTGATTGTAGAGGTTTGTGGATCGCAGCTGTTTTTCTATATTGTCTTATTATTTCTGTTTATTGCTTTTGCTATAAACACGTCATTGTCTGTGCGTGCCTAATGATGTTATTACCGCTCTTTCTAGAGATCTTAGAGGCTTGCCTTAGGTTGGTTAAGACAGCAGCCTTGGAACTCGGGGGTTCAGGGTTCGATTTCAATCGTCACATTGGTTTCGCTGGAGTGACCGTTTTTAGGAGTGCTAGCCTTGTACTGATTACCTCCGATGGAAGCCCCCTTTTTCTAAAGAATTGGCACGGGTTTTAAATGAGGACCTCTTTTATATTGTTCGAACGACTAAAACTGACATATTATTGTGGTAGACGAATAACCCAGACAATTGCATTTGAGATCAAAGCGAAATTCTAAAACAATGTGGCAAAACGATAATTGAATCATCGTGAGCTTATTCTCTTTTTTTTGCCATGATGATTTTTACATATCGTTAGCTTGAGTAGTGTCTTTTTACTATATATGTGTCGTTTGTGATCGAAAAAGATGTCAACAACCATAACGCATTTAGCAAATCTTTTGCTATACAATTTGAATTGATTTCCATTTTCAAACTTAACATATAATCGACCACCGTTGATTATTTGCCAATCGAATTAATCATTATCAAGTTCGCCCCTGTGAGGAGTATTTTCGAATTTGAATCCATACCGACTGTGTATTGTATGAATTTACGCAAAGTCCCTCCAAATTACATCCTTTATATATATGACAGCCTCACAAACATACCACTGTTAGGTCGTACCCTTGTTATAAATAATAACATATTGCACGCACAGTCACTTACGCAATTTGCAGAGATGTTCGAACATATTTCGGATACCTCTACAAACATCGTGAGCGTTGATACGTCCGAAATGCTACGATTACTCTACAAGGATACTGGCTTAAGTCAGAACCACATAATGAATTAATAAAATCCCATGGCCAAAGTCAAGACAAATCCATTCCTTTGACAAATGTCCCAAAGTATTTTAATAAGATAGGCTTTACTGAATAGACTACGGCTACTAACAAAACAAGATAGATGTTGGTGTCGTCAGCCTCATCACATTAAACGGCATGAGTGCGCTGTTGTTTGTTGTGTTACGAGGGTATCCAATTAGTACTGCTGGCACAGTATTATCTGGATACCACGCTGGGTCATAACAAAAACTTTAAAGATAGTCCAAGTTCAAATATTTCTTATGACAAATAAGCCAAACAGGTTTTGACAAACAAAACTGCAACATGCTCAATCTCATACTGTTCAATGATATATTCAGAAAACATTTTAACAAAAACAAATTCGCCTCATACTCAAGCACAGAGTATAACGGCATATAAGTCAAAGGGTTCTTTGGCAAACGCATTTGTAGCATGCTCAAGTAAGAACTCTCTAATGATATCTAAATCAACCAGTTTTGGTCAAACAAATTGTCAACCTTCAAATAAACTTGACGTCGTCTTAATTAAGAGAAAAGTAAGACAACTTTTCCTTTCTTCCCATCCAAACAGTCCCTTTTATTTCCGTTTCCACATACCTTCTTCACTCATTTACTACGAATTATCATTTCAATGATCAAAGAATGTAATCAAGCGTTATGTTTTCCAGAGCCATCTGCAACAAAGTTGTTAAATATCGTTATTGTTTAGTAATGGATCAAAGAGATAACTTGTGCCTTCCTATTTTGTTGGACATGGCGTAAGATGATTAATAGTTGTGAAATGAGATTAATTAAGTGTAACCCAAAAAAGAACATTTTTTTGTCGTAATTCATAACTTTATAAGTGACGAAAGGTAATGTTGCATGAATTGAAACGTCATCTCTGTATGTTACCATAGGTTACTCGAAAAGTTTTAAGAATGTCAATCAAGCTCCAGGTTACATGTAAAGTGTTTTATTTGAAATTGTACCATCGAAAACCGATGTAAGGGAGATAACTAGATTCTAAACATCCTTGGTTGGGAAAGTGCACGCATGTGCCCGAAAAAAAAACGCGGAAAAAAGCCCCTTCGTCGTTTTGCCAGTGCGGAAAAAGCCCCTTTGTCAATTGGCCAGTGCGGAAAAAAGCCCATTCCAAAATATTCTTACGTTTAAAGCGATAAAAAACACTGCCAAATAAAATTAATGTCCATTACATAAATTTGTGCAATTGTCATTAAAACATGTCTTACCAAACAACAAACATTTCGGAAATTTACCCAGCATTCTAAGGGTTAACACCTCATCGGCAAAGCCTCCGCATCATGTTTATATCAGTGAACAATACAAACCATCAACAATAAACAAACATCATACCAAATAAAAAACATATTGCGTCTTTCCTTTTTGAAAACCTTGATGGCGCCACTCGACTTTGTTACTGAACAATTACTTAGAAATGTTGTTGTCTGGTTCCCAGTTTTAATGAGGCTTAGTCTTCCCGCTTTCTTTGTCTTTCTTTGTCTTAGGGTTTAATTTTGCCTCAAGTGACAAATCCCTTTATAACAAACGATAAACAATCAACATCCTTAATCCCAATTCTCGGAACTGTAAGACGCTACAGACGACAAAAAGAACTGTTTTGCGTGATAATACATGTTTGTCTGTTTAAGGTACGACCAATGGCTACAAGATACCGCCCATTTTATCGCACCGAGTGAAGGGTTCGGTTGAAATGAGCAATCTATCATTTTGTCTCGATGTTTTAATACCAAATGTCTCCAACAATTTTATATATCGGTGCTTTCCCTTGGCATCTGCTGTTCCTTTCAATTTGGATCGGTCTCAACACGTCCGTATTGCGGAAGTCGTCAGTGTAGAAAGAAAATGAAAAAACAAACATTTTAGTTGTTTATCGGCGATAGCTCATTATCTCGCGTACAGTAATTTAACATTACAAGACAAAGAAACAATGTCTTGTCAAAAACAATTTGAAATAGAATATTTAAAACCAAAAGTCAGTTTATCATTTTGGAGCAATAGGTAAACAAAACAAATTATAAAAAACGGAATGGTATTTGTTAGCCACAGTTTTATCGTCTACTGTTTCTTTCAATTTGGATCCTTTTTTCAGTTTGAACCATTTACATATTGGGGAATGGATTAAGAGGTAGACTATTTGGTATTCAACAGTGTCTATGGAAAAAAATAGTGCAACGAACATTGTCTTCACTGTAACTGAAAGAAGAAGAGAAAAAAACCAGACCCCCCCCACAATAAATAAATAAATAAATAAATAAATAAAAAATAAAATAAAATAGATAAATAAAAAATAATTAAAAAACAAAAAAACAAAACACATACACTTAAAAATATTTCTCAAACCTTTACTGCACTGCGATAATACATGAATGGAATAAACATGTTTTGGGCTGCTGGTAAAAGACGAAAGTTTTCGCCATGTTTAGCATCCATAAATTGAATTGATAGTATTTCTATAAGCTGTATTGTGCTAATCTACGAGGTACAATCAACCTGCCAAATTCAGATCTGGGCGGTAAATTCGAACACGTTATTTGCCGTATGCTCTAGACACTTGATAAAACATTACTTTGACACAAACCTCGCAATTTCCTGGACAACTTTCTTCATAATGCCCCACTTTGTTAACAGCAATTACTACTAGATAATTCGGAAGCTACTGTGACAAAAGCTAGATCTTTTCTAATGAACGGTGTATCCTTAAAAATATTTCTCAAACCTTTACTGCACTGCGATAATACATGAATGGAATAAACATGTTTTGGGGTGCTGGTAAAAGACGAAAGTTTTCGCCATGTTTAGCATCCATAAATTGAATTGATAGTATTTCTATAAGCTGTAATGTGCTAATCTACGAGGTACAATCAACCTGCCAAAATTCAGATCTGGACGGTAAATTCGAACACGTTATTTGCCGTATGCTCTAGACACTTGATAAAACATTACTTTGACACAAACCTCGCAATTTCCTGGACAACTTTCTTCATAATGCCCCACTTTGTTAGCAGCAATTACTACTAGATAATTCGGAAGCTACTGTGACAAAAGCTAGATCTTTTCTAATGAACGGTGTATCCTATTGTGACAATGATGTCAACCCAATGGTATATATAAAATTCATTTTCTGAATGTTATTTCCTTTCTGAGGGAATAAGTTTTACAACATGAAAGAAAATAATGTTGAAGAACAACATACAAACTTCGCGCTACTGCAACTTCATTAGTGGTGGTATAACTTATAAATGAATGGTAAAAGTCCAGGTACTTGGAAAATACCTGTAGCCTCTGGGGGCCTCGTAACGTGATTTCTCTCCCTTGGATTAATTCACTGATCTACCCGTATTCTGTTTACCTGAAACCAGCGCCCTGTACAGAGAGTCTTAGAAAGAGTCTAGTAATGGGTAGATTAGTTAAGTTAAGAATATGTATTTTTTTTTTTACCAACTAAACTCAACTCAGAATCTTAACAATGCATGAAGGCAAGACAGTTTACGTTTCATAGGGAGTATTTATCATATGCATTTTTAAATAATGTAGTGACCTTTCTCTATTGCGAACCAATAATTGCATTCTATATATGTTAACCTTTATTCGCAGGTGACAAATAAGTAATACTACCTTGTAAAGCTAAACTTTCTTGATGCACATGAATACCCACAACATCTAAAAAATCCCCACTTTATTGTTGGCACCTATTCGTATTATAGGAGTTTGGACTTACCCACATATCGACGCGAGTACTGGTTTAGTATCCAGGAAGCAGCCATCGAGAGGGGCTTTGAACAACATTTAAGTTTCCTTCACAATTGATGTAAAAAACAAATAAGGTAAAAAGGTGCATAATTTCATATACATTTTAATGATGGCTCTAATATCATATAAACATTGATCATCAGAATGGTTTGGTTTAAAGGTAGATAGATAAATAAAGCTTTTATTTAGTTACATAAACTTTACAAAGTTTCTAGTTGGGTACAAAAATGAAAATATTTACAATTCTGAAATTGTAAAAAATAGGTACCTATTTCTATAACCTAAATCTTACCTACCTTTTACATTTCCTAAACACTACCTAAACCTACCTACCCCCGTTCAATGATGGACTCGCTCATTAATCGTAGATATGGTTGACGACAGAAGTTAAATTGTTACAAAACGATTCATATCTTCGATTAGTCTATTTTAAAGTGGTCCAATAGTGACTTTGACCCAGACTAGGTTTTTGGACGACATTGTAATCATATGATGTGATGTGCAACAGGAAGAACAAAACAGCTACATACAAATGTGAAAAAAGGCAAGAATCGAAAACATATCTCTTCGATAAGCTAGGCGAGCTTTTCCTTAAACCATTACCAATCAATAACGACATTTGACCATTTTGTTGCAAACTGCTCCGGAAAACAACAACGAGCAATTTCCCCTTTTCTCATATTGTTTTCTGCTCTATCAAAAGATTATCTTTCAATTTCGTCACATTTTTAAATGTCGTCTGCAAACTCTTTCAATTTTGGACAGTCGAAAACGTGCCGTTTGGTAAAGGGTTAATAGCATACAGTATAAGCTGTGCTGAAGTACCCGTGTTTTAGAAACATTGAGCGTACATGCTTAGGTTCTTATAAGCTTTGTTCTATTCTGTTCTATTCTGTAATGCTTACGCATTATTTCGGATATAGACTTGCTCACGTAGAAAAGACACTATGTTGTTGTATTTGAGAACTAAGTTGCAATACTGAACTATATGTTCCTAATTTGGTAGAGAATGCTTCTTGGAACCACATTTTTTACATGGGTACATTTTGGTGTGAAACCAACACACTTTACCTACCTTTCTCTGTGAATAATACCCGTGCCCAATGACTACGTTAACCCTTTCCCAAACAACAAATTTTCGACTGTCCCAAATTGAAAGAGTTTGCAGACGACATTTCAAAATGTGATGAAATTGGAAAATAATCTTCTGATAGGGCAGAACACATTGTGGGAAAAGGAAAAATTGCTCGTTACGAGCAATTTCTCCTTTTCCCACAATGTTTTCTTAAGTCGTCTGCAACAATGTGGTCAAATATCGTTATTGTTTGGGAAAGGGTTAAATTCAAACAGAACTCGAACATGGCTAAATACATCGTTTGTAAGGCAATGGACTGAACGTATGAGGATAGTATTTATAGAATAAAGAGTGCAAGTATGACGTGTGTATCGAAACTACTCGGATATTACCGTGAGCTGAGAAATACGCGAACACGAAAGTACAATGAAAAAAGTCTCGCGAGAAACAAAATGGTGGCTCTCTTATAACTTCAGAGGTGTTTTCATTGGATACATCCGATGAGTTTAGATTGGTATGACGTGTGTATCCTGTATCACAGATAAAGGTTATTATCCGGAGCCCTACACTACAGAACTAGTGTTATTTCGTTTATCGTTTACTATCATTGTTGACTAGACTGTTGATATTTACGTCATAATAACGAGATTTTTACGGGTGTTCTCTTCCATAGGAACAGGTAGCAGTCGTTTGTTGGATCAATTATTGGATTTAATGGGGATTAACTCCGTTTTCAACAATATTCAGTGATCTATTGCGGCAAGTGGACCTTTTTATTGTATCTGTAATTTTCTCATCCGTACTGCACAATTTCGCAGGGTGAGTGAAAAGTAAATAAGTTATTATGATTCCGCTAACCTTTAGAATGCTGGTTACCTTTTTTTTTGTGTCGTCTGCTTTCCCAAATCTCTCTCTCTATACATCTTCCTTATTTTGATGAGAAAAGCTACGTAGAGTAGCAAATAGGTAAGATCATATACCAGCCACCAATTTACCTAGATCTAACCTGTTTGCATGAGCATGAAATCGGTTCCATCAATATAAAGGGTTAAATGCAGTAAGGAATATTTGCTGGTTTGTGGTATCGGGACCATTGTTTTCAAAGTTACCGACTGAGTGTTTTAGACATTACCTATTAATTCCTATAAAATAACAATCGTATCTACTCGGCAATATCCGGCACAAGCCGGCATATATACCTCGTATGGAGTTCAAGAATATACCAGATATCCTGGAGAAATTCGGATGTTTTCCGCCGGATAACACACTTGATAACAACATACACATAGGTACTTAATATTATGTAAACACAGACAAATTTGTTTAATATCTCAGTTGAATGTTGATGTTTGCTCCACTAATTTCATTAAAGATTATCATATCAACACATCTGTTCAATATTTTCTCAATCGTATCTAATCGGCAATTGCCGAGTAAATACAATTGTAAACGGACATACCCTTCGTCGCCGCCATTTTGCCGGACTACTTTCAAAATGGCTCCACGTAACCTCCGAGGTTATTTTAAGACATGTTCGAGGTTTTCCGAATGATAAAAGACATGTCTTACTTAATTGTCCCATAACAAACCATTTCTTTTGCCACTTTTATTTCTTACCGTACTACACGGTTATGGAACGACATTAGACATGTATCAGCAAGCTAGTTTTCTTGAACTTGATATGTCTGTGATGTCATTCCATACTAGGAAAACATTTTAATTTAAAGAAGATTGAAATCTTAATCTGTGTGATAGTCCTATTAATACGCATGTCTTACGGACTTGCACAATAATTCTTTGTCAGTTGCAACGTTGAATGCGTGTACGATCAGATACAATTTATGTGGAAAAAGTGTCTTCTCTCGAGTTTGCATGTTCATATGAAGGACTTACTACTTTCCGAGAGATCTTGCGTGGTCTAGTGGTGAAGGTTGTAGACAAAGAACTCTGGGGTCTCGGGTTCGAGCCCCACAAACACCTCTTGTATCGTTGAAATGACTTTTTGCAAGTCACTTCAGAGCCCTAGCCTAGTACTGGTGGATCCAAGAAAGCCGTTACATAACTGAAAATGTTGTTACGGCGTTAAAAACCATACAAAAACTACTTTCCGGCGAAAAATGACAACATGACACACCTACCATTCTCATACAAGGTCATCTGCCGTAACACCTCTTAACCCTTCACCTAACGCCAACTTTATGAATGTCCCAAATTGAAAGGGTATGCAGACGACATTTCAAAATGTCATGAAATTGAATATTAATTTTCTGATAGGGCAGAAAACATTGTGGGAAAAAGAGAAATTTCTCGTAACGAGCAATTTCTCCTTTTCCCACAATGTTTTCCAGAGTCGTCTGCAACAAACTGGTCAAATTTTATTATTGTTTGGTAATGAGTTAATGCTGCTTATACACAGATCAGAAAATTTGAAAGTCAAAATAAAATGTCGTCGAAACAAACCAGTATTTGCATTCTTGAATATCATCCAATTAAACACCTGTTTAAAGCATGGTTGGTTCAGCAAGTGTCAATATATCTATGTATATACAATCTATAAGCGGTGGCTTACAATACCGTTGCAACGCTTTTGGATATAAATACACTTAAATGTCCACGCTATAAGTTTGACTTGGTGCTATCCTCTATCATCATCACGCCTGAAATCATAGTTTTAATGAAAAAAAAAAACGTTAAAAAGGTTATTTATAAGTACAAATTTTAACATAAACCGGAACCGGAAGAAGCGCGGCTGTCGCTAGTTTCCGTCCTGTACAGGTAGCCGATTTCCCAACCGTTGAAAGTAGGTTACGAGAAGAGGCGTGTTTCTTACGCTCGCGTGTGTATCACTGCGCGCACATGACAACACCTGTGTCAGTGAGCTTTTTATGTGTTGATGATGGACCGTTTTTGCGACCCGAGGAATAAACTAGTCGACAGAACTACTTCAGAGATTTCGGAGTACTACGGAAACTGTGTGATGGAGTTAGTTATTGCTTGTTAGTTATACGTGCCCGTTTCTGCTCCGAAACTCTGGATTGCGCCGGTGTGTTCTAGTGAGTTGTGCAGTGTTGTGGGATTTGATTTGTATATCAAGAATAACTGAAAATAAAGCCGTTCACGAACAATGCGTAAGATATACGGAAGGCATGTCTTCATCCGTAAGCACTATCTTTACGCTACCTGTTGTTAAGGTGGTGGAATCTTCAATTGATAGATCCGGTGTTTGCTGTAATACGGGTTACTCTTCTTAATTTGATACAAACCCAGCTCTTGGCTACCGCTGCTGTCCTTTACGCTAACAGTGTAAAGTATAGCAGTATACGACATGAGCTTTTACTTATTTGGATTGAATTCGCGTATGGCGTTTTGATATGGGACCTGCATGGCTCAGTTGTTAAAGTGGTGGGCCTTTAACTCGATAGTCCCGAATTCGATCTCCACTAGTAGCAACACTTGTTTCGTGCTCTAGTTACATAGCAGGACACTTCCGAGACACATTTAAGGTAGAATACCCATAATCCGCCAATTTAAAACGTTTTCTTTTGTCGGATTACTTAGGTCGTTCTCGGCATACACCGTTCGGAACCGGAACTATTCGTATTAAACCGAATAGTTCCGGTTCCGAACGGTGTATGCCGAGAACGACCTTAGTAATTCGACGAAAGAAAATGTTGCAAAATGGGTGATTATGGGTATTCTACCCTAAGTACTGGTGAGTCACAGGAAAGCCGTAATATAAATGAAAGCTATTAATACGTCGTTATACTTGAAACAAAAATGAAAAGAATATGCAGCATCCGCTCCAGTTTACCATGAGCGTTTCGCTTATGCTTAACTTGATCGATATGTCTTGTTTAGAGAATATGTGATACACTTTCAAATGCCACGGTGTATCATAAATGTACTACAAAAAAGGTATTTTTAGGCTTTGAAATCAATCCTCACGATATAAGATGTGTGAAATAACAAATAAACGTTTAATAGTGATGTCGTTAAACTGTGAATACGGGAAGTGAACTAACTCTAAAAGACCGACAGCATGGACTATATATGTTCATGTGTTTGAGTAAGGAATGGCGACGCATGGCGACAAGCTTGTGAGAGTATCGAAGAAAAATCAAAAGAAAGTGAGTATTTCGTGATTATACCTCATATACCGCCCTGTTCATCTAATCTAGGCCATTCAATCTAGCCCTACATGGGACTCACCCTCGACAAAATTGCAAGATTTATTCTGTCATGATCTTGATGACAAATTGCAGTAATATATTATATGTTCAGTTGTACTTTCAAAAACTGCACATTCAAGATGTCCGATAAGATGGCCGCCGACCACGTAAATAAACACTTGTGGATCAGTGTTTACTCATTTTCATTCACATTCGTCTGAAGGCGACGACTTAAATACATTACGAAAAAACGTAGTATAGCCCAAAACTAACTCTCAATGTTTGCTTTTGCCATTTTGTTCACGAGTTTTCCATTGCTTCGACGTTTTTGTCGCAATGCTGATGCTTCACAAGTTTGTCTCTGCTTCTACAAGAAGTGGAATTGCCACAACAATTTTCTAACCTTGCTTTTGTCATATTGATGAAGATTGTTGGTTTAATATGTTTCTGCCTGTGAGAGTAATGAAGTTAATGGTTCAAACAATAGGCAATATTCACGTGTTTTTAGTATTTTTCCTTGACAATTAAGAACCAATGGCAAGTCGCTAGGTTAACCCTAATATTCGTGAACCTTAAACTCCCAAACCACTCCTGGGTCGAAACCATATCCAGGTTTTGTATCAGTGTTGCCTTCCGACATATTTGTTTTAACACGTACGATATACTGTAGTTGACAAAATATGGTAATAGGAAGGAGTATTGTGCAATAAAGTATTTTCGGTTGACAAATGGATAAGTGCTTAAATCATACACTGTTACCACTGTTCTCGTGTTCGAAACTAGCGAGGTTTCGAAGTATTGTTCATTGTCATTTTGTTTCAAACACTCCCCTTCTATAACGTAAGTTGCAAAAGATGATGGGATCATTTGCAGTAATAGAAGCCGTTACTTTTCGCAATTGATATCTTACTTTGTCACAATGTGTCCAAATTGATCTTTATTCATTTAACTCCGCATCAATCGCTGTTTGACGTAGCTTTCGCTTTGAGTTGACAGCCCAACGTTTGCATATAACCAAATAAATGTCATATAAAGAACAATTCAAATCTCAAGTTGGGTGTAAAACTCCGAATTTGATACGTTTCCATTAGTGTACAAGGTACCCATTGAGCGTTATAGTACATGTTCCATGGGTAACCTACCAAATACAGGCTCGGAACTGTGTCTTGTCAAAGGACACTTCATTGTGCAATAGTTGATTGAAAATCGAACTCGAGTTGAACGGTCTATAATCCACGAAGCTAACAAATTCGTCACTGCAGGTTTATATGCTACGCATTTGCGTAGATATCTAAATGCACCTTTACGTATGTTCCTGCGCAAGCTGCATCACACTAATTCTCTTATAATAGCATCCACACGGGCCATGAGGGAAATCTATTACAGAAATTACGGTCGTCGATAAATTGGGTACCGCTATGGATATGACGAACTCGCTTCTTGTTTTTTTCTATTTACGTATGTGTGTACAGACCGGTATACTCTGGAAAACTCGTCTGGTTGAAAACTCTGGCCTGAATAGCTCTTTCAGACACAATGGTGTTTTGTGGAAAACTCTGGCCTGAACTGCTCTTTCAGAAACATTACTGTTGGGTGGAAACCTCTGGCCTGAACAGCTCTTTCAGAAACATTACTGTTGGGTGGAAACCTCTGGCCTGAACTGCTCTTTCAGAAACATTACTGTTGGGTGGAAACCTCTGGCCTGAACAGCTCTTTCAGAAACAATGTTGTTTGGTGGAAAACTTTTGTATGAACAGCTCTGTCAGAAACAGTGTTGTTTGGTGGACAACTCTGGCATGAACAGCTCTGTCAGAAACAATGTTGTTTGGTGGACAACTTTGGCATGAACAGCTCTGTAAGAAACAATGTTGTTTGGTTGACAACCTACCATAAACCGCTCTGTCAGAATTGTTGTGAGGAGGTTTTGTAAGACCGATGTTTAACGCCGTTCGTAACAGTATTTCAGCCAAATCGCGGCTGACGTTGAACCTATTAATTAAAGTACCTGGTATTTCTTCATCAGGGTACCGTTTAAATTAACATTTTTAATCTAAAAATGTGCGTAAGTTCAAAACAAAATCCCCTCTTATTTCAATATTGGGCTAAACAATATTGCAATGTTACACATCATTGAAATCGTCTCTCCGAGACGCTTTCAATGACGTGTCACATGACAATATTGTCATTTCTTTATAGATACAATCCATGTTTATCAGTTTCGACTTACGCAAACATTTTCATTCAGGCGCTCTGTAAATTAGTACCCAGTACTCCAGAGAAGTCGTACCAAGCTGCATATTACTTTTCCATATGTACATCATTTCCCACGTGGTTGTAATTGATCAGTTAAAAGAAACGAATGAATAATGAAGCGTTGACCTATGAAACGTTCGAAAGAATTGGCCTAAACGTGTTTAGTAAATAGGCGTTATGTTGAATTGCTTTACTATTAGAACTGAGAAGCATCAACATTAAACTTTTTCCATTATTTTGGGGTCCATATTGCCAACTGGTCAAATTGTGTCACTGTTAACTTTTTCACATTAGAAAAGACACACGATGAATTAATGCGCGCGATGAATAACTGGAAACGAAAGTATGTCTTATATAATATGTTTCGGGTATGAAAACGATAGCACTGGTCAATCCCTAGTTCATTGCGAATTGGTTCCACTGCCAAAGTGCCCGCTAGCAATTAATTAGAGCGAATGCCAGTAAGCAATATTTCGTTCATAAGGGATAAATGTAAGAGCTACCCATTTTCAATACCATTTGTGTTTATTACTGTTACATTGGTAAATCGCATTCTCTGACTTTCACTTGTTCGGATTATCTCCCTCTTTTAGTGTATTCCTATTTCTCTGTCTCTTTCTCTTTCTTTTCATAACTCTGTCTTTCTCTCTCATTTGCATCCTCTATCAGACGACATATGGGCCAAACTACCTTAATTGTCCTTAGTCTTTTAGTTTTATTGTTCACTTGTTCATTGTTGAGGATCTTATGGAAGATTGTCAGTTTAAATTGTCAAATGAGTTTCCTCGTTAAATAAAGTCTTTATTATTATTATTATTATTATTATTATTATCTCTCTGTCTTTTTCTCTCTTTCCCCGTTTTTCTTAGTGTGTCTCTTTCCCCGCCCTCTCTATTTCCGAGTATTCTCCACTCTTCCTCTCTTTTTCTATCTATTTCTATTACAGAGGATGCTCCCATCCTTCATCCCCCTCCCCTCTCTTTATCTATATCCGAGGATTTTCCACCCTTCATCTCCCTTCCCTCTCTCTATTCCTATTTCCGAGGATTTTTCACCCTTTCTCTTTCGCTCCCTCTAGTTTTCTATCTCTTTTTCCGAGCATTCTTCCCATTCCCCCTCTCTATCTTTATTTCCGAGGAATCGCCACCCTCCCCCCTCTCTCTCTCTCTCTAGCCCTCTATTCATATTTCCGAGGACTTTCCACCCTATCTCTCTCGCTCTCTCTTCTTTTCTGTCTCCTTTTCCGAGAATTCTTCCCTTCCTGTCTCCCTCTATCTCTCTTTATTGCTTTGTCCGAGAATTTCCCACCCTTCCTCTCTCCCTCCCCCTTATCTCTATCTCTATTTCCGAAGATCTTGCACCCTCCTTCCATTCCTCTCTCTTTCTATTTCCGAGGATTCTCCAACCCTTCCCCTCCCCCACCTTTCTCTATCACTTTTTCCGAGGATCCATCCTTTCCTATTTCTTCCCCTGCCTCTTTCTTCTTCTGTTTCCAGGATTTATCCAACCTCTAATCCCTAGGACTATGTCCAATATCATAAAAGGAAGCAATACTGAAGTCGTTATGGGTAAAGGTAAAATAGCAGAGTTATGTGCATGCGACTTGTATACGCCGATAATTTAACAACCCACGTTCAAACAGAATTCCCCATGTGATCGTTTATGAGGATATAAACGCTCGTTTGTCAAGTGAATTGGGTGTATCTACAGGTATTTAATGAACGTTAGATGGAACATAATTACACAACTAATGAAGCAACTTTGATTCCCTTTGGTGTGAACAAGAAACAAGTTGCACTTAGTTGTTATCATTAAAACAAGATTTTTTTATCCTTCACATAATGGTACGGGTATCTTGCTTCACACAACTTATTGAAGAAAAATGCAATTAAGTAAATTTGATCTTAGCTCTTGAACTTGCATATTGCATGACGTGCCAACACCCTACATGCACAATGAATGTCTTTCATACGCCATACTGTGATGAATGACTGATTGTCGTTTGACATAAGCTCTTGAATTTGTCAAAATCAGCTTTCACATTGTATGACAAGTAAAAACTCAACTAGTGCAATAGAAAATAAAAACCTATCATACAACATACATCTGCGAAGATCTTGCGATAATCTTGTGCTAAGCTTCCGAATTATGCACAGCAAATTTTTATATTGCACGGTATATTTACACCCTACCCGTGCATTGTTCATACATGTATCCCTACACTGTACTTACATCGTCCTACGTAATGCTTTCACCAGCTTATTTGTTAGAACCCGGGATGCACATTCCGACATCAGTTTGCTCCTGGCTAAGATGAACTGCATTCTGGTATTGCAGTATGAGTATAGACGTATGAACTGAACGAAATACATTTCTATCAAATGTCACAGATACCGAAAAATAATGCAGCTTGTGTGTTCGATGAACCAATTTCTGGTACCAATTGTGCGTGTATTTGTAAGCAGAGTAAACTGCAAATGTATCTGGGTACCGTTTTACTAAACAACTTTAGGAAAATATTTGCGTAAGTCATAACTGATACACATGGATAGTTTATTCAATGAAAGTACAATATTGCAATGTGAAACATCATTGGAAGCGGCTAGGATAGACGTTTCCAATGATGTGTTACTTTGCAATATTACTTTGTCCAATATTGAAATAAGAGAAATTGTTGTTTTAGACTTAAAATCTTAAGGATAAACTGTTTAGTAAAACGGTACCCTGGTATCTAGATGTCTTCCTGGTCCAGTGGTTAAGGTCGTGGTCTTAGAACACGGGGCTCTCGGGTTCGAGTCCCACTGTTTTGAAGCTCCCTTTGGCAAAGTAATCGAGAGTCCTAGCATTATACTTGTAAATACTAGAAAAGCCGTAAAGGAACTGGCAAGAATAAACGGCGTTAAAACCTTTTACAACACTTATGAATTTAAAGTAGAATACGCATAAACCGCCATTTTGAAGCTCATTCTTTCGTCGGATAATTTCGGTTGTGCTCGGTAAACACCGGTCGGACCGGAACTATTCATTTGTATGCGAATAGTTCCGACCCGGACTGATGCATGCAGAAAACAACCGAAGAAATCCGACGAAAGATTGCGTTTCAAAATGGTGGATCATGGGTATTCTACTTCGAAAACCTATGATAAATGGCTCTGGCGGGTATTGTAGTTGGCGCACACCGTGTATGAACTTGGTGTCAGGCGAGCACTTTCTCGTATAGCCGCGAATAATCACATACAGAGATATTTATTCACGTTTTAACAATAGTACAGTTTCGTCTGCATATTATTCAAATTGGGACTTAAGTAACCCTTCGGTAATGGAACAGCGATCCTGCAATTACTTTGGTAGAATTTCTGTCTATAATTCTAGACTACTCAGTACTAGTGGCATTGTTTTACTTTATCTAAGTCCGCAAATGCTTTCAGTTTGGGATGATACAATATTTGTTGTTTGGTATAGAATTGAATAACTCTACGCTTATTCATTCGATTCGTACATACGATTTACTTTTAAAAAACAGCAAAAACAAACAAAACAAAAAACAAAAAAACTAAAAAAAATGTTGTTGCACTCTTTCTTCCTAAAAGAAAATAAACGTTTTACCATTTCGAAACAAAACAAATCTGCAGACGAAAAAAGATGATTGTGATAGAGCAGTTGAGAAATGTAGAAAGAACAACTAATCGTTTCGGAAGGCCTGCATCATAGCGGTGCCCCCTGGAGACTCATTAAGATAGTGTCATCAAGATTAAGCCGCCGCTTCAAGATGTTTTGTCGAAGGCTTTTTGGCCGTCATCAAAGCGTGTGCTTACTCAGAACCGTTTCCCTCAAAACGACAGGCTTGTTTCTATTCTTATTCTAAATTAAAAGAAATGCTGAATTCAAGTTTATATTGAAAAACGATTTACTTTCCGCTGGAAAGAATTATCTTACTCATGTGAACAATATTTCCTTTGTACAACAATAAGTACATTTCTCCTTTGTCGCAGACCTGTCAAGTACTGGCATAGTGCTAAGAAAGTGCTTAGAAAATGTATTCCCAATTATGTTTTATTGATGGCTTTAGTTTTATCTTGTTATCTAGCTTGTAATTACTTGGTGCTTTTCATATCTATCATGTTTTATGGTGGTAGGTATACCTAATTACTTTGTAAGCGATTGCGCTATAGGAAATATAATAACACTTTTGAGCATTTGATTAATATTTTTACATAAGGATAATAAGCTGTGTAAAGGCCTCGCAACATTTCGGAGGTAAAGTAGCCGACAATATTTATAGAGGTATCTGAATGCTTTATTGATACCTTAAAGGGGGGGGGGGGGTAGACTTGTCCGTATTACCCAGCTTGTCCAAAAAATCATAACGGACAAGTAAATTTTCTCTCAAATATGTTGTATAACCATTTCACGAACAAGTGTATACATCGAATTGGCATTAACTTACAAGTAAATCAAAATCAGATTTGGCCACCCCTGCTTTTAACATAAATAACTAAAGTGTAAACGTCGACGATTAAGGGGGAAGATAACATTAACCTACCATTCTGAAAGGCATGGACATGTATATGATTTAAATGTGACAGTAGCCTTGAGATTGAAAGTACCATTAACCAGTTTGGGGCATAAGTTTTGAGGATTTGTGTGTGATATTATTTTAATTTTATCTAGCTTTGACATTGCGTCCAATAGTTGTAGTAATAATGCAATGGACGGCTCTTTATGAATGAATGTAGAACCCTCACCTACTTATTTGCCCTCATGGGCAGGTCAAGACTGGTAGAACAATTGGCATTTCACAAGTCAACAGTAGGACTACCTCATATGAAGAAAGACGTTACATAACCGAAACAGTGTTGATTCGGCGTTAAACATCATACAGAACCTCATATGAAAATTCAAATTGAGCGCTACCCTGATTCGAACCCAAACAGAAAAGATATTAATCATTTTAAGTTCAATACTCTAACCACCATGCCAAGGGGGTATCGGGTTGTCAAGCAAAAATCATGTACCAACGTTGCTTGTAATAAACAGCGGCGGTAGTCTTGAACCTGTAGAGTAACAAGAGAAAAACGGGTAGTTTTGTAATTAACCCTTATCGTGCTGGAACCGACGTCATACTTATGCAAACAGGTTAGATCTAGGCCAGCCGCCAAGTGAATTGGCGGCTGGCCTGTGATCTAACCTGTTTGCTATTCTGAGTATCTTTCTTCGTCAAAATTAAGCAGATGTTTGAGGTTTTGGACGACGTAAAATGCATTTTTAGTAAACAACCCAGCATTCTAAGAGTTAATGCTAACCACGCTACGTCTTTACTTACTTACAATTTCATCATCAGTTTCTATTTCTGTCTTGGTTTCGCGCACACCAAAAGGTTGCATACTTACAGTAATTGTGTAAAAAATACGGATGTGTTGTTTTCACGCAGTGTAAGCTTCAGAATTATGACATCTTCTAACATACGAGTTACGATAAAAGAGGAACTTCCACCAAACAAAAGTGCTAAAGAGATGGCAATCTGAACTATTCGGATATTTCCGTGAGCTGAGAAATGCACCTCGGGTATAAGTGTAGGGTTACAATATTTCGTGTAAATCGTCCCCGGCTTATTACAAATTTCCCATAAGCGTCGACGTTAAGTAGTTCAATGTATATGTACGTGCTGAGCATCATCTTAAATAATGTTTAATCAGTAACTAATACATAATAGAGACATTATTAGTTGTGATATATACAAATGTTTGCTTCATGAAAATAAATGAATATTAAGATTTCAAATTTAAGATTTTTTTTTTTAAACGAAAGTATAATGACGTAGGTCCCGAGAAGAAATATGGTGGCATCCATAACATCTCAGAGGCGTTTTCATTGGATGAACCCGATGTGATCAGATTAAAGATTTGGCGTCCAGATTTCGTTAGTGCTTATGAAAAAGTTGGTTTGGACCTACATTTATCATTGCAATTCCATACGCTGATTGATTAATCGCTTCATTGGACTTCTCACCAGGTTTACTAGAACAAAGCTTGTTTGCTTAAAAGGTCGGTAACATGTCTGACTAGAAATACGTGGGTTCTGAGTGCGAGACCCAGCTTGGCGGGAATTCCTTCTAACTGTTGCTATTTATTCCTCTCTCGCCACTGATCCATCATTTACATGTGAAAAATGTAGTTACCGATTTGAAATTATATTGTACAAACCCGGTCGGGAAATTTCTTTTCTTAAACCTCAATTGAACCATTAACCCTAGTCCACCCAAGACCCCACGCAGCCTATGGTTCACAACGAATGCAACGATAGATCTACACTTGAATTCAGTTTTATATATAAAACATTGAAACCACCAACGTCAGAGATTAATTAGAGTATACATAAAATCACACTTTCCTAATAGAATGTATTATTGAGATATAAATATAAAACACCCCAACAAGAATGCTGTAGAAAACAAAAAAAGGCTTCAAGGCGCCAAAGAAGTCGTTTTCATTCCCGAAGGAGCCATCATGTTAAGCCAAAAAAACTCAATGTAATTCGTCTGTAGAATCAATGATGCACGTTCTGTTTGCACAGCTAATGTTATCATTGTTCCTTCTATCCAAATTCTTTATACAAACAGATCGAATAATTCTTGTTAGAAATGTAACAGCCTTTCAATAGGACATTTAAGAGGAGTTTCACATCTCAAATGTATGTTAACTAGTTAGCATAAACCTAAAGCACGAGTACATCATTTCACACTTTAACGGATGTACGATTGAATGTCATATGAATAACATTTACGAAACATTTCTCTTTGCTGATTTCTCTTTTTTGTATAGCTGAGCTTAATTAATCTTGGTCACGTGTCCTCATGAATGAATGAATCATTCAATTAATGAAAATCAATGAAAATCAATGTGAAACAACGTGAATCAATGTAAATCAATATTAATCAATGTAAATCAATGAATTTCAATGTAAATCAATGTAAATCAATGAAAGTCAATGTGAATCAATGTAAATCCATGTAAATCAATGTAAATCAATGTGAATCAATGTGAATTAATGTAAATCAATGTGAATCAATGTAAATCAATGTGAATCAATGTAAATCAATGTGAATCAATGTGAATCGATGTAAATCAATGTACATCAATGTAAATCAATGCAAATCAATGTAAATCAATGCAAATCAATGTAAATCAATGTAAATTAATGGGAATCAATGTACATTAATGTAAATCAAAGTAAATCAATGTAAATCAATGTAAATCAATGTAGATCTGTAAATCAACGAAATCAATGTAAATCAATGTAAATCATTGTGAATCAATGTAAATCAATGTAAATCAATGTGAATCAATAGATGATTCAATTCATAAAACACTTACCAATGCAGTCCTTTGTTGTTGTCTTTAACTCATTGTTTTGCTGCAGAAGGGTCTTGTTAGTTATTGAATGAATTGTAACATGTCCGTTTTATATCTTTTCATTTTATTTTCAGCTCAGTCAGCTAACAGATGATAAGATAAAGGGTAAGAGAATCTTTAATTATCTTATTTCCCCAAAACCTTATAAGTGTTGCGTTATTTTTTTAACGCTTTACCAAACGCCAAATTTTCGACTGTCCCAAATTGAAAGAATTTGCACACGACATTCAAAAATGTAATGAAATTGGAAAATAATCTTCTGATAGGGCATAAGATATTGTGGGAAACGGAAAAACTGCTCGTTGTGAGCAATATCTCCTTTCCAAACAATGTTTTCCATAGTAATCTACAACATAGTTGTTAAATTTCGTTATCGTTTTGAAATGGGTTAACCAAACAAGTTTTGACTGCCAAAGCAAATATTTATCGTTTGCCATATCGTATTGTGCAGATATTTTGACATATAAGTTTTGATTGCCAATGTCCTTATTGTTGGCCACACGTATTACTTGAAAAGGAAGCGTGCATTTATCTCAACTTTGCCCTCAATATCCCTAAATGCGTGTACTCCATGCACATAAAAAAGCTGAACATAAAGATTCAATCACAAAAGCCTGGGCTGTTGGTTCAAACTTGATGACTAGCCATATTCATGCATTTGCTTTATACGTTCTAGAGGTTTTCAACAGACAATTCTACGAATGGATAGCGTTTAGTGAATTAACGAAGGTCTAAATGTACATGTGTAAAGGAAATTCTTTTTTCACAGTGTTTAATTGAATATACTGCACCAGGTGCGCTGAAGTGAGTTTGCAAGAAAATTACAATAAGTAAGCAGTAAGATATGATTATTGTAGACTGTTATTTTACTTCATTATCGTTACACATTCGGTAATTTCACATCTTAGATTTTAGCCAGGATAGCGTTTATTTACAGTAAAATAGTGTAAGTTCTAGAACAATTGACATAGAATACTTAGATTTCTTTTTAAAGATTAATTGAGACGGTAACATATTCATATTGCTTTTAAAAGAGGCAAGTCGAAACGGTTCGTTTACAATTAGTAAAAAAATAAGATCATCCTGTAATTCCCGGACGATTTTCGTAAAACGTCGGGGACCAATGAAATCGGAGCAATTATCAATTTTTGAATATTCACGTTGTTGTTGTTTGATAAATGACAGAATATTCATGAGTAAAATGTGACGTTCCTAAACAGGTGCCCGCCACTCGATTGTCCGAACGATCATTGCTATTTTTAGACATAACTCGAATGTAAACAATGAAGTCAAAGTGTGTGCCACACAAATCGTAGAAACTGGCAGGCGTTATACTGTCATAACAGTTGTGTTGTATTGCCATGATTTAACATATTGTCTCGTAATCTTTAACTCGTTTTACCCAATGTTTGAGAGTTTTGGGCGACATTATGGTTTTAATCACTCTAGAATTTGTTTCGTAGATCAAAACCAGTAATTTACATTAATAAAAAGTCGCAACATGGTCCATGCCAGTCGAAGCAATCGAAACCACGACAGCCATGTCATGATGTTGGAGCTCTGCCGAGGACCAATTGCCTATATTTAGTTAAGTTCAAACTAATTTATTTTATATCGATTTTAACAAGTTCCTACAACTAAGATTAATCACTATCGATTCTGCTTCCTGGATACATCGCCACGGTTGTGAATTAATGAAACAATCGCAAAGCGGAACCCGCTTCTCATGGGATTCGAACCCACGACCCTCGTGTTTTGACGCTCTACCGAGGACATATGTCCTCCATGGTAACCGTAGTGTAGAATAACCGTAACACGGTACCATTTTAATAAACGACTTAAGAAAAATATTTGCGTAAGTTAAAACTGATGAACATTGATAGAAGCTTAAGCCTTATAGTGGTGGAACCAACTTCATGCTTATGCAAACAGATATGATCCAGGCCAGCCGCCAAGTAAATTGGCGGATGGCTTGTTATCTAACCTGTTTGCTACTCTGAGTATCTTTCCTCCTCAAATGTAAGCAAATATTTATGGTTTTCTCATAAAGCGTTTAAAACAACCACTTCCTTTTTATACAAACTCCTATATAATTAGAACTTTCCCGCATAAAAATTCGTAAAGAACCACTAGCATACGGTTGGGAGGACAATGTTTGATAGGGCATGTCGGCCTTGGGACAAGAGGGTCGTGGGTTTTATCCCCAGGTATAGCCGGGTCTAGCTTACAACTTTTCCTTCATCAACACCCAATGCACGTACTGGTTTTATATCCAGGACACTGAATCGATGCTTTTTAATGTAAGTTGTAAGGCAAATTTTAAAAGAACCATAAGATTTCGATTAGGAATGAGAATATCTACTGAAGATATACAGCGTATATCAGGAGCTAACAATAAGATCATTTTCCCTCCTAGTGTTAGTTACACAATGTGTGGTATTTACGGCATCGTTCATGATTGACATCTGAACATTCCTGTAGGCCAGATCAGTGTTGTGTGGTTTGGCGCTAGATACAATAACGCAAGTACACCAGTTTGAAATTAAAAGGAAATTATACTGAACCGGCGACTTGTCGTAAACAGTAGTTTTTCATTTAGTCTAAATAAGTATTCAGCTATAAGATAAGATACGTTAGAAAATGTGTTTATTATAGTGGCATGTGCATAAACAACATATATATGGTTAGAGGAAAAGGGGGAACAAGCACCCCGTCAAAAGGGCCTGTAAATCACCTTAAATGTTAAATACAAACTATGAGACATACACTTTAACCTTTGTTTTGACACATTACCTTCAAATGAAAGGCTATTTGTGATGATAATGACAGAGCAGCTTTGACGTTTTGGCAATCAATGCAATAGCAGTCTCTCAATTTTCAATTTCCTTTCTTTAGCTCAGTTCCTGTTACAGAACACAAAAGGTAATTTGATATGAATCACATATTTGATAAGGCAGTAAAAAGGCTTTTTTTTGTCGGTTGGGTTTCAATATATCCTAAGCTCAGCTTGTTTCAGACTGGGATGAAGACATTTTGGAAACCAATCGTCCTTATAGACATGAATAGACATGCATATAGACACATAAACAACTATTATCCCAAACAATTCAATACAATCGCAGATTCTCGAAACCTCTTATCAACCACCGATTGACGGCAGTGGTCCGTCTGATTTTGTTTTTATTTTAAAATCGTGATTGTTTCTAGTGTTGACTTGTAGTCTGCCGACATCGCCGATGGGTTCCGATTAGAATTGACGCGCATTATCTCGCAACCGAAGCGAGATTGCGCGATTTCGGGAGACTTTGTGTTTTGATAAAGCATTGAATTTACATTCTAACGACCATCAAAAGGGAAGAGTAATCAGTAATGCTGTTTAACACGTTACCAAACAATAACGACATTTGACCAGTTTTTGCAGACGACTCTGGAAAACAATGTGGGAAAATGAGAAATTGCTCATAACGAGCAATTTCTCCTTTCCCCACAATGATTTCGGACCAGTCAGATGATAATTTTTTCAAATTCATCCAATTTTGAAATTTCGTCTGCAAACTCTTTCAATTTGGAACAATCGAAATTATGGCAATTGGTAAAGGTTTAAAGAATTATTTTACCGATTCACTCATGTACACAACTCACAGAGATCTCTGTGGCCTAATGGTTAGAGTATGAAAATTAAAATCACACTATCTCTCTCAGATCAGCTTCAAATCCTGGTGAAGGCAATTTAGATGTTTTAAGAAATGTAGTCTCTTATGGAATGCTTAAAGTTCGACCCGGATTGACAAACCCTATCGAAAGTAAGGCTTTGGATCGTCCTCGCATTGATTTAAGATCTGAACATCGTAATATAACAGAAGTACTGGTGAGGTGACGTGAAAGCCCAACAAAATATATCACTCGTTTAAACACAACTGTTAGAAGCGACTCAAAAACCCGAAGCAGAAATTTGTCTTAACTTGATGTCTCTGACTTTGGTCAAGATAGTTTCTATTGGGTGATACAAAGACCTTTGTTTAAGGTGTTTATAGCTAATCATAAGCGGCCTTTGATTTCGAGGTTGACTCGTCATAAAAGTTTGAACACGTGGAATGAATTTACTTTGATAATGTGAGGAATTGTTTGCCTCTTGTGTTAAACGTTGTTGCCTTCACTTTTGGTTTGTTGGGTAACAGTTTTACGCTGCTTTCATAATCATTTAGGTATCATCGTGGCTGCCAGCGCACCTACTCATCCCCCTGATTTCTTTTCTTACCAGTAAGGTACGATCTCTTCCATGCTGACGACTTCTTCCCCTGGCCTGGATCTGTCCATTGAAGTAGTCAACAAATTTCGAGTGAATACAAGTACTTCAGCTGGAAGGGTATATCAGATCCTCATTCCGTCCGGGAAGAAGAGATTTCTGGTATACCAGGGGCCCGTTTTACTAAACAGTTTACGCTTAAGATTTGCGTAAGTCTAAAACAACAAGTCCTTTTATTTCAATATTTGGCAAAGCAATATTGCAAAGTAACACATCATTGGAATCGTCTCTCCGAGACGCTTCCAATGACGTGTCACATTGCAATATTGTACTTTCATTGAAGATATTATCCATGTTAATCAATTATGACTTACGCAAACATTTTCCGTAAGTTGTTTAGTAAAACGGGGCCCCTGGGGCCTTGCAATGGACATGAGGAAGATACTGTTTCGGGGAGGATGGGTCGAAGAGCGGCAGGTGGTATATCTATCAACTGGTTGACCAAGCAGGACATCAAAACCGCCTTTGCCTGGGCTTGCAACATAGTATATATATAGTTTATTCAAGAAAAAAGGAAATATGCCATCATACCACACATATAATAATACGTAACATATAATTTGCATATGATGGTCAATTGTCAAAAACATGAAAAGAGGAAACACCTTTCATCTATGTAAAAATGTACATTTCAACATGTGATCATATGAGTCACATCTCGCAGCACCTAGTTATAAAATCATTTAATATTCAATGTATATAAGCGAAAACAAAAAAAAACAAAAAACACTTAATACAAATTATCTATATGGTGTAAAATATTCCGACAAAAAAAATCTTTGACGAAATGTAATAAGGAAGCCGTCATATTTATCCTTTCTGGACGACTTTCGTTGTGGTTTTGTTTTCAAATGAAGTTGTTAAATGCAGAACCGAAATAGTAATTAAATTTGATTTAAGAAACAAACACATATCATAACTGATCATTTGACCTTTAATTTTTTGAGTGTTAAAGAGACCGACCAAAACATAACTACGTGTATGTTAAATGATGTGCAACACTCCCATGTACATGTTCATTGCACTACTTAAAGTCGATACTCACTGGAAACATGTTATAATCAAGGCCACATGCCCTTTTATTTGTACTATTGGTCTCACCGCTGATAAGCCGATTTTAAGTCAATCAATGCATTGTATAAGCGGTCGAGTTTCATAAAGTATATACATGCCAGTATATGTATATACCAGTGAACTCCTGATGCGAAATGCATGCTATTCATTTTCACGAAAAATGTGACGAACCGGGCAAAATTAACATATTAACATATTCACACACGATCAGTGAAAAACACTTTTGCCCACTGATCGATTTTTTTTATCTATCTATATACCTGCATGCCCTCTAAAACAATTTTGCATTAGGATTCCAAATTTGCATAAACGTTTCGCGAACGTTACAAAATTAGCAGCACCATATACGAAAACAATCAAGATTTGTTAACAAAGATACTTGTACAGAAATATCAACGAAACCCATGCTCTAGTACCTTTAGTTTTCCTATGTTTCAACGCGCAGTTTATCGTAAAAGAATTTCTTACAGAGCGCCGCTTAGCTCTTCTGATAACATTCTTCAGGCATCGCGAACTTTCGGGTGGGGGTGATTTGTTGAGTCTCCCAAAACACAAACACAACACACGGCAAAACGAGAGATCATAATCTAAAACGTTTCCTTTCGTTTGATACGATATAAATAGCCGAGAACAGCTGTTTAACGTGTCATGAAGTAATTAGTACATCTTTCCCCCCTCCCCGCAAATATTCCGCCAGGTATCTAGACTGGGAACCGGTCTCTCATATATCGAATACAGAGACCGGTATGGTGCAAATCTACCAGGCATAAATCTGGCAGGAAACGGAAGGATCGAAAACAGCATACTGTCCTTAGAGATGAACGTTTCAAATGAACGGTTAGCCGTGACACTAAGTTTCCTTCACGGAAATATTGTTCAAATGATTTGAATTTGGAATCTTGACAAAAATTTGATGCATATCGGGGGGTAATTAAAGTCAAGGACTGTCTGCTTTGAAAATCGCAAACAATGATTCAAGGGAGACAATTGTATGTTTCTTATTGTTGTTGTCGTACTTTGAAAAGTTGCATTCTGACCAATCAAATCGGTCGACTATGTTCCACAAGTAAGACAGTGGTCAACATACACATTCTAAGCACTTTGATTGACCAGAGTGTAACGTTCCAAAATAAGACAACAACAACAACAACAACAACAACAACAACAACAACAACAACAACAACAACAACAACAACAACAACAACAACAACAACAATAACAACAACAACAACAACAACAACAAAAAATAACAACAATAACAACAACAACAACAACAAGCATACGGTTGTTTCCCCTGAATCCTTATCCACTGATTTCTAGCAAATGTTTGTCAAAATTTTGATTTTAACATCAATTTTGACCAAATTTCCATTGAAGGAAACTTCTTTTCACGACCAAACGTTCGTTTGAATCGACAAACGTTTATCTCTAAGAACAGTATGCTTCCATCCATCCGTAACCAGCCAGTTTTCTGTCTGGTAGATTTGTACCATACCGGTCTCTATATTCGATAGATGAGAGACCGGTTCCCAGTCTACATGAACTCTGGATTGGTAAAGAAATATAGGCGCTTTAGAACGTTACCTCTCTGAACTCTGTTTCGTTGTATTTGGTTTAAGTCTTTACGGCGTTATAAACTACAAATATCCATTACATCTCAAATCTGAATAAATTGGCGGCTGTCCTGTGACCTAACATGCTTGCTACTCTGTATATCTTTTCTCACCAAAATTAATCAGATATTTAAGGTTTTAGAAAGCAGACGAATATTTTTCGAAAATTACTCAGCATTCTTATGGTTAAACATTTAAGTTACATGAGACGAACCCTCATTTATCAAAACCGACATAAACTATATTGTAAATCCTTTAAACGAACCCTCTGAAGAAAAGGCGTTAGAAAGAAAAATCGAGATTGAAAACATCGCCCTAGACATTTATGCCACAACCCCACCATAGAAAATCGTTTTGATGTTTTGGCATGGCACGATCATGAACACACGTGAACATTTATGTCAGGAAGTTCCCCGGAAGTGCATTTCTCGTTTTGTATTTAGAACTACACATGAATTACAGAATCGTTCAGTTTAAGAACCTACGCGCATATATTGCCTGCCCTGATGGAAAGCGCACATGTATACAGAAAACACACATTTATATCGGTCTATATTCTGCATACTCGTATCTCAATTGCCTCAAAATTGTTATATCTAGCCATTTTTGTGTACTGATTTCATGCAATATAGTCATTGGACACTGAAATCATTTACAAAGAAGAAGTTGTTATTTGTTGTTATTTTTCACAAAATTCTGTTATCTAATGTACCAACTAGATAAGATGGTGTCAAAACTACTCGACCAAATCACATTCAGAAGATACAATCTTCCGCATGGTCAAAAAGTTTTCAAATACCAAAAAAGAAAAAAGTCTCCTGATAGCAAACATCACAAATTATTTGAATCGTTTGTGGAACCATTAAGAGGGTTTTGTCATTAACATATTTAATCAAAGGACAGAACTTGAATAGAAAACAGTGCAGGTTGATTAGATTAAAAGTGTATGCCATGCACATAGCTAGGGATCGTGAGTGATAATTAAAAAGGTCTTTGATATACACTAATAAAAACAAAAGAAAGACAGAGAATTAGCAATAATAACCAACTAAATCCTTTTTGATATGTACTTTTTTTTATATGGGTTTTACATCACATCAACATTATTTCAGTTATGTAGCGATGCCCGACTCTTAATGATGGAGGAAGACCCCATACTCAACTGCCCACAAGGGCTGGTCAAGGCGGGTAGAACCATCGGCATTCCGTAAGTCAGTCGGGAGACTACCTCTCATGAAAATCCATATCCCTCTCAGGATTTGAACCCACGCGGAGAGGGGCCATGTGATTTCAAGTTCTGTACTCTAACCACTTTCATTTTTGTTTCATCTTATTACATCTTATTTTAACGACATCCCAATATTTCGTCGCTTATTTCGCGAAAGAAATTGCTTTTTCATTCTCAATATTCGAGCCTTGGGAACTTGATTTACCAAGGCGCTATCGTTAATCTTTCAATTCGAGTGTTGTAATTGTTTTCCTTCCTTCATGTTCTTGCACATCGAGTTCAAAGTGGGACATAAATTCTTACATTCTATTTCGGAACTACCATAAACCGTCTCTAGAGGTGTATTTTACGACACTCGAATCAATTTCCAGCAAATATATTATGTATTGCTTTGCGATGAATATCGTATGGCGTTCTATGAAAACCAGGCTTTATTCTCAAGGCAATACTCTCTCTCTAAGGGGCTTAACAACCATGTATCTTCAATATAATTGAAGGAAATATTTACCGAGTCTAAACGGAAAACTGTCGTTACTCAATGTGTCTAAAGAATGAGTAACGAATGTATTCCGTTTAGAACTCGAAATTGGAAAATGAAATATTTGTTTGAATGTTTCTTTGTTAATATTGATTTTCTACACATTCGAAAGTGAACTACATTACATTCATGTCACAACCGTCATATATCTTGCAATAGATCTGATCTAATGATTACCTCACTTATCATTGTTGTGTTCAAATCCATCTATAATCATTAGAAAAATCCAATCATGTTTCCAAACATGCATGCATTTTCAGCCGCGTCGTCTTGAATAAGTTTCACAAATAGTAGTTTACGACACCCGAATCAATTTCCGGTAGATCTAATATACAGTATATAATAACATTGCGATGAATATTTCATTGTGCCCTACCAGGACATAACTCCTCTCAACGAAGCGAGTGGTGCTATACGTCTTGGATCACCGTGTTCATAGATATAGATATTTTATTATGGTACAAAGGCATCAGGCCCACAAGTACAGGCATATGTCATTTCAAATTACAACAAAAAGTCAATAGCAAGGAAATGTAACACATTTCTTAGTCGTTGTTTGCTAAGAAAGAGTTAACTATACTGTTTTTTCCTTACGAGAGGAAAGTGCCAGTCATATGCTTAGTGACTTTCAGGCGTATGTACTCAAACGCCTGTATAAGGGGTTGACCTGGTCTATTTTCCAATCATCTCCACCATGTTAAATGCACAAGTTTGAGCAGTCAAAGAGAACAACTGCTCCAACACCGTACTTTCTTTTGACCATGTCACCTTTAAACGATCTTAAAACAATCTATTTTGGGGTTAAATGTGCCTCATGACCGATCCATTTTTTTTCTATCAGCTGATTTCCAGAGAGGGGGGCGTGTCAATTCAAATGGTAGAGGCCACGCCCAGACTGATAACAGACATCTTTGTTTCACACAACATGGATACGGAGTTCTGTAAAATACAAACAAAACGCATTTAAGTATGCAGGAGAAGACTTAGCAAACACACAGTAACAATATATATTTTTTTAACATCACACTTTCCTGTGGGAACACCTTGGAGTGGGACTTTCAATATTTCAAAGAACTACTTTCGATGCTACAACGGCATGAAAGTACTTCAACACCGGTCCGACACCATAAGGTTTGACATAGGTCTGAATCAGCCTGTGTATGTATTGAATGTGAATGTTCATCCAGTGTGTCGGTCAATAAAGGTGCGCGGAAGAGGGCCTATCACTAATGTTGTATTATCTCTTGACACAATCCAATTGCAATTCTTTTTCGCCTTTTCACATCTCTTTTAAACACACATGCATCTGTTGTAAATATGTAATGTACCTTATGCCGAATGATTACAATAAACTATGCTTAAATCGGGTGTGTCGAATAGCAATCGACTACCTTCATTGCGGTTGAATCGAAAGTAGATACAGACTCCTCACCAAATATATTTGTTCATTACGAAAATGTTGTCGGTGTGAATTGCGAGAACATTATATTTTTTTAATATTTTGACTTATAATTCTGAAAATATTATCCTTGTTTATATTTGATTGTTGCAAAATTACACAATTAGTTTGCCGTAACACGTTTATCCACATCATCATAATGCGCGCTTAATGACCTTAGATGTTGATGCGCCATAAAACACCATTCGTTCATTCATAGTTTGCCGTAAAATATCTTGCAAACTAACTTGATACGCGTTTATTTCCAATCTTTATTTACTGTTTGATACCCCTGTTATAACAGTTATCGTTGGTTTTAGATAACAAACGTGAAATAAATGAGATATCATAGCATGCATATGCTTTGCTTCTAATTTACGTGCTGCCATAAAACGTATGTCGTCATACATTTAACGACAATAGTAACAATTTTATGTAGGTTGTGAATAACGGACATTGACTCGTTGCTGTGATTATAGTGTTTTATAACAGCATGTATCCCCTTTCATGGTACACAAGGTATCGCGAACACTAAATGGTTCTTCTTTTGTCATCATTAACCCTTAGAATAATGGGTATTATTCTTAAATTAGATTTTTGTGGCGTCTGCTGTCCAAAACCTTAGATATCTGCTTAGTTGTGTTAAGAAAAGATACCCAGATTAGCAAACAGGTTAGATCACAGGCCAGCCGTCAATTTACTTGACGGCTGGTCTGGATCTAACCTGTTTGCATAAGCATGAAGTCGGTTCCCGCACTATAAGAGTTGAGCTTTACTCGATATATACATGTACAACCGAAGTACAGTACTATAAGAATATACCAAAACCATCATTGAATACCTGCAAAAATTGAGATATCTAAGATATTCCTTGGAATCATTTGTCAAACGAGCACAATAATCAGTCTATATATATCGCCTTCTCAGAAGCGCCGTCTTTGACGTATTTTGTTGCTCTGAATTCGGTCCACCTTTTCCCATGGCGAATGGGCCTAAAACTTGAAATCGAAACCCTCAAACTGAGGAATGACTAGCCATCCGTTTTTGATTTCATCTGTCGGCTAAATACCTTTGTAGTTCTGAAAGAACACAACATTGCCGTTTGTTGTATGATTAAATGACATTGTAATAGGATGCGTTATTAAAAAATCAAATACTGAATCAGGAATCATGCGTCAAACTGACAAAGGACGATATTGTATTGTGTTAGATAACAACTATGTTTATCGTCATCATTAACAATATACGTTATCATTTTGTTATAACCGCAGTGAATATGATGGCGTCAAAATAATTATACATGACAGAAGTAACATCAAACTTGAATTTAATGACGGAAACAGTGTTTTGTTGTTGACCAATTATTGCCGTGGATTTTTTACGCTGAACAGTGTTGTATTGAAGTGTATTGATGTCGAAGTATTCTAAATCACAATAGTTCTTGTTTGTTACTTTAAACCTGAAATTCTTGCACATAGACACTTTGGACGGATTATTCAATATAGGCTAGATGAAAATATTTGCAAGGGATAATGGAACAATTGATTGGATTGAAAGCGGTAAAAGATGCTTTGAATGATCGGTAGTTCTTGACGTCATTGACGAAGTAAATATCTCTTCTATGGCTGCTGCCAAGTTTTGGCTTATAACAAGTATCTGAGCTAGATAATGAAAACAGTTTTGACAATGATTCATTTTTAAAAACTCTTCCTTAGTAGATTTTTTTTTATCCTTCAGCTAGTAGCAAATTTTTACATATTCACATTGGGCAAAACGCGAAAGTTGAGAATTATCACCCATAGATGTTGCCATATTTGGGCTTAAAACAAAGATCTGCGTAAGGTAATACCCGAGCCATTAAAGCTTTAAACCTTCTGTCAATGATTCAATGTATACTCTTCATTAACGAAGAATTACATTGCGGTATTAGTAAAACTTTTAATTCAAATTTGCCAAAGCTTTTGGAAAGTTACAAACATCTACGTTAAATAATGATTAAAAGACCCACTGAGTGATTTGAAATAAATGGACGATGATTCTATTTTATACTAACGAATGAGTGGAGTTTTTCTAAATCAATCATCTGTCAGCGCTTTGAAATTTGGCTAGCTGTTAAAAGTTGGAATTGGCATTTGATTCAAGGATCCGATGCGCATCAGGTGTTTGATTATTCTAGGTTTGAACGATTTCGTCTCTTCACGTCACCGTCTGTCTGGTCTATTGGGAACACTTGGATATAAAGTTACAACATATCAAACACGTTCTCAACTAATTCAGTCGGACATGCTTTTACTTGAGAGACGGCCAAAACGATGATAAGATTGTTACAAATCGTGATGACATCCCACTATTATATTTTGTATCGTTCACATGTATGATTCATTTCCCTGGTGCAAGAAGCATTTAGAAGACTTTATTCATAACAAATAATGATTGGAAAACTCACAACAGTCCAAATTTTCGTCAACGGGATTTGAACCCAAGCGGAAATGGGTCATGTTATTTCAAGTTATGAAATCTAACAGCTATGCCACCTTCAGTAGAGTACCCTTCATTTTGTCCAAAGGAAGAACGGCATTTCTGTTGTTCGATATATTTGTCTCTAACCGCTGATTATCATGCTAATTTTGGAAAGCATTCAGCCGACTTGAAATACTAAAATGCATTACCGAAAAGTGAATACCAAGAACAAAGTTGTGTGCACCAACTTTTGCATCATAACTTAAATACCGTTGGAACAAAGCTAAACCGATATCATACCATCTATATGTTCGACAGAGAAAATGGTCCTAGGATATTTTTTACTTCATTGGACATGACAGGAAGTTAATAGATTTCCCAGATATTTGTCCGAACTGTTTCATTTTTATCTTAAGTAGAATCGAATGATCCACTTTAATACGATTTAGGAAATTATGAGCTAGAAACAAAGCGCATCATTGAAATCATTTTCTAATGTTGGGTCTGGCATCTGGTAGCAATGGTATATCTTGATAACATCTTTGGTACATTTTGTGTGTGAAATCTGTATGATGATAAAGCGCTGTACATATTTTAACATGTAGTGGTAGAATCTCAAGTTAACCATTTGTGTTCGATTCCTTGCTTCCTCGCGAGTCAAACTAGTCCAGAACAACCAGCCGTAAATATTTCATTCTACACAGTTGCAGCTTTGAAAATCCTGTAGCATATCCGGGTACATAAATGATATTGGACCAGGTAGTCGAGGTTTTATCCCTAACCGGAATAGATACCGTCACTTGTTATATAGCCTTGTGTCCTGGTCCATGCATACCCGCGTAAGGTTCGGGGTATACGGACGGGCCAGGCCCAAGGCTACTTCAAACGAAATAAATCCATCTTGTTTAATACGTTATCAAGGAGCAATCCTTATACTAGCCACGGGTCCTGGCACTTGCATATCCGCATTAGGATGCGGGGTAAACGCATGGGCCATGACCCCGGGCTATCATTTAACATCCGGGTTAGAGTCAAAACCGACCTCCCTTCGCCAAAACTTCCCTTCGCCAAAACAACAAACGTTCGCGGAGATATCACAATAAGAATCAATCGAAAATACTCGGTATATCCGTGATCTAAGAAATACACCTCGTTTATAAGTGTAGGGTTACACTTTTGGGGGGTAAATCGGCCCCGGCATATAACACATTTTCTAAGCGTGCAAGTTAAATAGTTCAATGTGTATGGAAGTGTTGGACATCCATTTAAATCATCGATTTTCCACGGGGATATCCCAATCAACTTTATTCCACGGAGTATTATTTCATATGTAAATTATCAAAATGATCGTTCTAAACGATATCAGAGCAGCACTGAAGTCACAATGAAAGAACAAGAAAACTATAATTAAGACTTATTTTTGTCGAATGACGTTGATTCAACCGATGTATTCCGAGTTTCATGCTCTTTTATTTATAATAAATCGATGTTCTCATTTGATATTTTTGGACTGGTCTAGATCCAAAGCAACTACAGGCGTATTTTCAATCATGTTGTGGATTGTAATTCTTACAGTTGAGTTAGCTCGTCACGATCAAATTCTCCTTTATAACAGTGTTTTTTTGCTTCGCTTTCTTAAAAGGGTTAAAACGGCCCGCAAGCCGTATGATTTTATTCATTCGAATCTTATTTCATTATACAGGTGATGCTTTTCACGCGGATCAAATCATACACATTGGAGACAAAATCCGTATTACCATACGAACAAATACGGTTACTAGTCAATACCATGGAGAAAATGGCTTATGTTCAAGATTTCTTTTGTCTTCAGATATCTTTTGAATTTAGAGGGGCCTCCATGGCCTAGTGGTAAAAGTACAGAATTTAGAATTACGTTGCCCCTCTTCGCGTGCTTTTAAAGACGGTAGGGACAGTCTTCTGGTTGACTAAGGTAATGTCAATAGACCTTCCTGGCTTGACTAGCCCTTAATCTCGAGCTCAGTTTGGGATCATCCACCATCATTATAAGTAGGATAAGGCAGCATAACTGATATATTGTTGACGCGATGTGAAGCCCATATAAGATTTGAACTGATCACAAAGAAAGAAAAAAAAGGAAAAAAAAAAAATAGAAAAAGAAAAGAAAAAAACTGTCTTCGTTAACCTCATATTCCACGTGGAAACGTCACAATTTCCCGATGATCCCACAAAGCGCCCTCATACTAAACCCGTCGCTATCATTCAATCCAGGCAACTCGATATGGTTTGATGTTCGCCAGCCTAAGTGTTGTTCCTCACTACAATAATCTCTCCCTTCCTCTGACAGACCCATCACTTAGACCAGTCCCAACGGATTGTGTTTGCAAAGCGCCATAAAAAATAGCATGGACCGTTTATATCAGTCAATCACCGGGGCATTCATACGCGTTTCCGAAAGGAAATCATCCATATGGACGACAACGGATAGGACAGAAAACATTGTGGGGAAAGGAGAAATTGCTCGGTAAGAGCAATTTCTCCTTTTCCCACAATGTTTTCCCGAGTCGTCTTCAACACACTTGTCAAATGCCGTTATTGTTTGGTAATAGGTAGCGTTTTTCCAAACAACTTTAATGTGCTTGTTCACAGGAGAGAAAATTTGAAAGTCAAAATGAAAATTCGATGAAACAATACAGTGGTTCTATTGTTGTTTGATGTATAATTGAAAGTAGCTATTGAAGGTATAATTATTTCAGGAGACGTAAATGTATCTAAGGAACGCTGTTTGTAATAATCTTCAAAGTTTTTTCCTGTAATCCGATGACGTTATATACATCTTACATCCATATACTGTCATTGTTGCAGACACAATTTTAAAGGACACAGTACTGAAACATTGAACTCTTGTCTATTGATGTTACTGGTTTTTCTTTGATTGCGTGTTTTAACTTTAAGTGAAGCTATTGATCCATCTGAACACATCGGGTTTATCCAATGAAATCGCCTCTGAAATAATGTGGATGCCGCCATATTGTTTCCCGCGAGAATGACGTCACCCTACTTTCGTTTTCAAAAATAGATCTTATATAAGAAATCTAAAAAGTCATTTAATTTGATTAAGGACAACCTTATATGTCACAACTTATCATATCGCCATATCCTATGAGTTACAGATAAAAAAAAATGATAAAAAAAAAGGATGTCCAACAAGTCCATATACTTTGAACTACTTAATGTGGACCCTATGGAAATATGATATATGCCGGGGCCGATTTACCCGAGAAATTGTAACCCTGCACTTATATCCGAGGTGTATTTCTAAGCTCACGGAAATACCCGAGTAGTTTCGATTGGCTATTGATGTGTCAGAAATCCGACGGTTGTCGACGGCACAGAACTTAAATTTTGAACTCCTCGGGTTTGTCAAAGTAAAACACCTCTGACATTATAAAAAAAATCGCCATATTGCCACGTGCCGACTACTTTCGTCACAGCGAACGGTCACAAATCAAGCATTAAGTCATTTGATATGATATAAGAAGTAAACAAATATATAATACTTTTTGCATTCACCTTCAATTAGTTGTGTGAAAGTAGTCGACCAAACCTTAAAGATGTAAAATGGTTTCCAATATTTGCAAATACATTGAAGTATTTAAGGTTGACCTTCGCAGTAAATGTGTTATAAGCTTGGACACATAGCCCAAATGTTACACTTATGTATGTAGCCTTGGGTCCTTGGTACCGTTTTACTAACCAACTTAAGGAAAATATTTGCGTAAGTCATAACACATGGAAAGTATCTGCAATTAAAGTACAATATTGTAATGTGATGTTCTACTTTGCAATATTGCTTCACCAAATATTGAAATAAGAGGAATTGTCGTTTTAGACTTCCGCAAATCTTAAGCGTAAACTTTTCAGCAAAACGGTACCCTGGTCCATGCGTTTACCCCGCGTTAGGGGGATTAAGTACGATGCGTATTTCTAAGGTTACGGAAATAGCCGAGTAGTTACGATTGCGGAACTTCATAACTCGATGCAAACCTTCCTTAACTTTGGCTTAAGACTTAACGTTTAATCGTTCCACAAAGTTTGCATTTAAAGGCACATCAAAGGAGAGGAGTACAAATAAATTACTGAAAAAATATATGGAGTTCTTTTATTATGTTCATAAAAGCCATGAGAATTAGTTTGGGAATGCATTGAGACCCTATTAAATCGACTCATTTAAAATAAGTTATTTTGTGCTTGAAATATGGTTGTCTCCAATTCAACCATGTTTATCAACAACCTGTTTGTTTACATATTCAAAATATCGAATTCTGATTGGTCGGTTCAAAAATGTGTGTATCAATTGTCAAGGTCAGAGGTGAAGAATCAGGAAATCTGAATTTATAAAACTTGCTAATCTGGGTTATTTCTAGTTTACTTTCACATTTAAGTTGTGCTGATGGTGTTTTCTGGTGAAAACTTTTTGAACCTGTCCAAAAGTTTACCAAATGATATAGTTTGATAAAGCATTAATCTCCTTTAATGGGCCTTTAAGGTAACAACAAAAGATACTGCATTCAACAACTTGTATTTCTTAAACAATACACACAGCACTCTCGCTGAATCTTAACCCTTATAGCTGAAACCGACTGACATACTTATGCTTATAGTCACAGTTTATGGAATAATGGATCATTAAATCTTTATTTCCTCCAAAAGTGAAGATTACAAAAGATTACAAAGAAATAACATTGACTTGCATACAGTATACGAAAAAGAAATTACTAAATAGATGAAAAAAAGATAAAAAAGATTTCTCAAGAAAACATACACACGCATGCACAAACATATACATGTACACACATGCAATTAAACCCATGCTCGTAACCACACGCAAGTAAATAAACAAGTTTCAGCCGAAACTATTATTATACGAACCCAATCCAACCCCTCCCAGAATGGTTTCAGGTACTACCACCACTGGGGTTAACCTCCAATGAAGTAAAGTACCTTCATTAAAGAGGGCCCAACCCCTACACCTCAAAGGAGTAAAATACCTCCTCTAAAATGTCGAGTCCCATCCTCCATCAAATGATAGTCCTCGGCACAATTCGTATCCCTTCACAACAATCGCCCCTACAGATATCCGTTTTTGGAAGAATAACACGCATTATATAGCATGCATTATCTACAAAGCATTATGCCCTAGTTTAATGTCCTACTTAAACCCCAAAAAGGCATAAACGGAAACAAGTGAACCCTCGTTTATCCGAACACGTCCGTTCCCAACAAAATGTCCGGTTTACCGAATTATCCGGACTAATGAAGAAGAGCATGTTCTTATTCACATTAAGACATAAACGGTCTGTATGAGCGGTGTATAGTTATAACCCTTTAGCAAACGCCAAAGTGTCGACCGTCCCAAATTGAAAGAGTTTGCAGAAGACATCAAAACGTAATGAAATTCAAAGATAATCTTCTGATATGGCAGAAAACATTGTGGGAAAAGGAGAAATTGCTCGTCACGAGCAATTTCTCCTTTACCCACAATGTTTTCAAAAGTCGTCTGCAATAAACTGGTCCAATAATTCCGTTCCCTTACAATTTTGTTCGGATTGCGAGGCATCCGGATAATCGGGGTCCGGATAAACGAGGGTTCACTGTAATTTTGACAGAGAAAATAATGAAAGCATACATATAACTAAGCACGACACAATTATTACCATATATCTAATGATCGTAGTGTCATTGACTTACAAATAAGCTCAATTTAAATGCAAGACTTGTATTGACACCAGTAAGTAATTTCGACTAAAATGTAGAATTGATCATAATCATGACCCAATAAACAATTAAAATATTGATTCAACCCAAATAATGTCTTTACTAATTCAATATCGTTTAACGACTGTAACCTTTAATGAATAATTCGACCGAAATGAACGAGCTTTTTTTGTTTGAATGAATGTGTGCTGTATCATATTTTACTACATTTTACGAGAATATGTTCTGTACTGGATATTTGTATCTCAGTTTCACCACAGCGTGAATAATTAAAATTTGTATATGAGAAATTTGAAATAAGCTGTGCTGTAGAAAAACAAGCACTTAGCATACGTTTTTGGAAAGCAGACGTCAAAAAATGGATTTTTAAAAAATAACCCAGCTTTTAAGGGTTAAACACGAAGTCGCTATTTGGTCCTCAATAGCTTTTACGTGACATCGGCGTCTATATGATACGTATAGTCACAGTTTTTGGAATAATGAATGCCTAATCATCGATACACTTTAAATATAATGCTATACTTACATTATTGTTTTATTTGTTTTCATGAGGGTTTGCCACGACCCACATATACAGTGAACGTAGAAAACAAATGTGTTGTCACTGTCGTCATTTTCTCTATATTTTATACGTTGCTTTTTGTGCAGTATTAAATCCCATTTCACCGTGGCCTAATGGGTAAGGCGTCCGCCTCGGGACGGGGAGGTCGAAGGTTTGAGACCCACGGGTGGAGGTCGAAGGTTCGAGACCCACGGGTGGCGTTTGACTGGGACATGTTTCTTGTTGGACTTTTTCCGAAATGACCGGTTCGTGAGCTAATTAATGCAAAATTAATGGTTACCGACATATCCGCTTGGCGCCTGGCATAGTGGCATAAGTTGGGAGGTACTTGGAATACTTTCAACAGTGGTGACACTATGATAAACAAAACCTCAGTTTATATTGTCACTATTTTATCATTTGTAATGTGAAATAATCTGAATAAGTAGAGCATAGATAAAGAAAACGGGACAGGTTTAATCCCCCCGCCTGCCCCAACAGGACAACACGGAATATCCGCTATAAAAAGGAAATTTGTTGAAAGCCTTGTTAATCCACCTTTCTCTTTCCATTCCCCCCACAGAGTATCAGGAGGCGTTTAAGCTATACGACAAGGACAATGATGGTATCATAGCAACGAAGAAACTGGGCCGCGTGTTACGGACGATGGGCCTGAACCCCACGGAGATCGAAATACAGGAGATGATAGACGAGGTCGACTCGGAAGGTTAGATTTACAGTAGATTAGATTTATTTTAACCTTTATAATGCTGGGAAATGTACTAAAGATAGGTTTTTGTGTCGTCTGCTCTCCAAAACATCAAATTTCTGCTGAATTTTGATGAGGAAAGAAGCCCAGCGTTGAAAACTGGTTTGATCACAGGCTAGTCGCCAATTTACTTGGCGGCAGGCCTGGATATGACCTGTTTGCATAAGCATAGAATCGGTTCCAGCACTATTAGGGTTAATATTGAGCAATAAGACAATAGTCAAAAGCACATTTAGTCTAGACAACGAAATCGTATTTCCCACCTCGAGTCGGACTAATTGCAACATAATTTATTTTAGCATTTCCGCAAACTACTATATATTGAGTATATCAGGAAAAAAGTTGCACTCAATCAGACTGAGAAATTTGACTTCGAAATATGGTGGCGGCTGGATGAAGAAAACAACATGATATAACTCTATACTATGCAATGAATTGTAATTTGTTTCAAATAATACTCGTACATCTTAAATAAACAATACATTGAATGAAATAATGAAATTTAAGTGATTGCGTTATAAATCATGCGACAATTACACCAATATCAAGGATAACACAAAAAATAGAAAAATCTCTTATTTCTTTTGTGGTCTTTAACATTGAAAGAAAGTCCGACATAATGAGACACGAGTTATGAGTTATGAGTTATGAAGAATATATTTTAAGGACATGTTCTAAAGTTTTATAAAAAAATAATCCTTTCATAGAATTTTCTAAATTTTTGATATGTTATTTGAAATTTTATTGTAAATTCAGAAATGAAATGAAAAATGCAGGTCGAGGAGTTAGATTTTTTGTAAAATGACAGCTTCCATGGTAACCGTTTGGAGCAAAAAAAGTCAAAATGACCATACCATCTTCAAAGGTAATAAGATAATTTCTGGAAGGTTTACTAACACAAAAAACATGAATTCATACATTAAATACTTTATCATTCAATGATACTTTAAACTATTATAATCTGAACAATTTTTGTAACCCAAATCTGTTTTTCAAATTTTTGTATTTGACAAAAAACAATAAAAATTGATATGCATATTGCAAAAAAATGAAGATATTTCAAAATTACTTTCATAGAATTTTTTAATTTTTCGGTGCGTGAAGTAAAATTTAGTCTTGAAATACAAATTGCAAAAAAAGGATATATTGACGAGTTGTTTTTTCTTTAAAAGGACAGTTTCCATGGTAACCGTATTTGAAAAACATTTATTAAAACGACTAAAATAACTTTAAACTTGAAAAAAAGAAGCTGGGGGCTTAGTATGCATGAGAAATATATTATAATGTTAAAAACCTTTTATAGTTTTATGGATAATATGACCATTCTTTGAAAAAAATTGCATACAGTAAATTTCATCCGAATCAAAACGTTTGTCCGACTACTATGCAAGTTCCTGTTCGGTAATAGATTATTATCTCCCTTGGATGCGCAGATGAAGTGCGCAGAAGAAACTACCGAGAACATCCTTAAGCATGTTATTAAAAAAAACACAACAAAAACAAAAAAAGAACGGAGTATATCACATTGTATGTTATCACATGTGCTGTAGTTGCCAAGTAGTTTTTTAGCAGTAAACAAACATATAGATGTTAGTTTTGATAAGTTGATTGTGTGGGTCACAGGGGCTTGAATCAATGCATGACTCCGGAATCCACGAATAAATCAAACTCCTTACAGTTATCTCCTTTAACTATGCCGTATCGATCACTGCCACAACAAGATTTTCAACTAGATTTGGATGAACGTCAAATGTGTTTTCTTTCAGTTTTACCGAATAGTCTATTTGGTAATACTGTCTTCTTGTGTCTATTTCTGAGCAATTAATTAAAAAAAAAATGCGCCTCTTTACAAATAAAACACAAACGAATGATTTCTTTTGGTGTCGAAGTTGTCAATCCTATAAAGGGAGATCACAGGAGTGAGCGTATATATATCACATCAGATACATCTTGAATAGAATATATACTAAGTAAGTTCTAGAATAATTTACAATTTATATAAACACTTAAAAAGTATTCTAAATTCCTTTTTAGAGAAAAACGGAGACGATAACAAGTTCTTTTGATGCATTTTAAAGAGATAAGACCCTACGGTTTGTAAACAATTAGTGATAAAACGCAGTTGGGTGAGAAGTGTTGTGTGAATTCCTTAAAACGTCGGGAATCATTGAAATCGGTGAAATTCTCCATTTTGAGTATTCGCGTTGTTTTTGTTATTAGATGAATTACAATTATTTTATTGTATCACGTGACTTTTCCTACCAGGTGCCAGTCACTTGTTCATCCGAGCTCTCATCGCTATTTAAGACATAACTCAAATGTAAGAAATGAAGTCAATTGTGTGCTACATTGTTTCTTGAAATAACACTTTGAAACGTCGCTTAAAATAGTTCGGTCGTTACAATGTCATGACGATGTGGTGTTTTTCTATGTTTTAACATATTGTTTAATCGATGTCTCATGTTCCCGGTTTTGTAATGTTTTGGGTGACATTCTGGGTTTGAGAGAACGTTTTTGAATTGCGCATGATTGAATGCATGTTTATCAAGTCGACGCATGTTTATCAAGTCAACGACTGATTATATCATACGTAACGAGTTACGGTTCTTTATTTGAACAACGACAATTTATTTACTAGTCATCGCCTTGTTTACTTAAGATGGCTAGATTAGGCAATCGTTTGTGGCTTTGTAATCAAAACATGCCAATCATTAACTTCGCAAATCTGGAGTAAAATCTCTTACATGCTTTGAAAAATCCGCCCTCTGACAAAGTTGTCTCCAACAGAGGAAAGCATTTTACCAGGACCGAAACTTTTATATTCGTCTGTTTGGGTTTTGATATCATTTCAACAATATTTCATATATCGTGATGGAAGCTTTTATTTTTGTTCTCCGTGTCTTCCAACCAGTGTTTAACCGAAATGTATTTCTCAAATCTTGGTTTTTAGTTGTAATAACACCCATGTTATTTAGAGCCAATATAACTTTTGCGTTTGGTCTGTGCTATGAACTGGATGGGGATCGAACCACATAATGGCCTCCTCCTCGGCAGTTGATGGAGAGTTCTTAGGCTTCTACTTACGGACACAAGTACCTATTTATATTTATAAATCTATTTATCAATACATTTGTATAAAGATAACTCGTTTGAAAATAGTTCGAGTTTGTTTTTAATGATGCACATGTGAACAGACACTCTTGTAAACATATGTTGTTTACGCAAAAAGCAAAATAAACCGACGAATGTAACCGCATTCCGCTGTCGACAGCCGTACTTCAAACCAAGATACGGACACAGATAAAGATACAAGAATAATCATTTTACGAATCCGTTTTGTTCGTGTGTAAATTTGATAGCTGTTCATGTGTGTTTTGTGGTTATTTCAATTCATCCCTCATCGAATTTTGAGCATACAAATGAAATAACTCATAGTAACAACCCTGTAAAATCACAAAAAAATGTAACAACTTATTATGTTCGTCTCATTAGTACTCATAAGAACAGAACAGAACAGATTTTTATTTCACGACTTGTACATAGTACATAATCATACATACATAGCATGAAAAAACAAATATATCACATGGTGTATGAAAAAAGTTACATATCATGAGGATGAATTCAAAAGAAAAAATGCAACAACAACAACAACAACTATACAATTGAATTTCTGAGTGTAAAGGCTTCCTTTGCGTATTTTGCAACTCTAAATAGTGTATTTTTATCTGTTGATTTCATGAGTTCAATAAATTTAAACATATTTGGTCTCTTATAGTAAAATTTCTTCAAATACTTTTTCCGTTGATTGTTAAAACAAACACAGACACAAATAAAGTTAAATTCATCTTCGATAAGGAAGGCTTTACTGTTTTATTTTAACCCTTAGTGCTGCAACTGACTTCATGCTTATGCAAACAGGTTAGATCCATGCCAACCGCCAAGTGAATTGGCGGCTGGCCTGTGCTCTAATCTGTTTGTTACACTGAGTATCTTTCCTTATCAAGATGAAGCAGATATCTAAGGTTCTGGAAAAGCAGACGACACAAAAATCTAGTTTTAGAAAACTACCCAGCCTTCTAAGGGTTAAAAAAGTTTAAAGCGGTTGTCTGTTGATGCTTTTTATATGAGAAATTTTGGAGTTAAACGTCCCGTTATGACAAAATTCCGTTGAGACACTTCTAGTGAGCACGGATACAATATGGTACGGTATGTTATTTCAAACGTAATTGACGCAAACTATCCAAACCACATGCCGCTGACGCAATTTACGCAAATAATCGTACTACAATATTAAACAATAGTCGGGTCCCGGTTATTTCAACACGTGTTATACGAGTTTCATGTACCGGATAAGTGTCCAATTACCGATCGTTCGCCTTCTTGACATATCATATTTCTTTCTTAAAGATACCCTATCACTGATTTAGATTTTAACTTATGAAAATAAATTTGGAATATGCGATACACGTTCCGATGCCTCACATGTCGATGGTATCTGAAATACCACCTCTTGCCTTAGTTAAGATCGTTGTTTACAATATAAAAGCGTTTAATCGGTCTGCAATATCGCCAATCTTGATGTTATTTATCTTTTCTGTACAGTTATGAGCAGGGTTGGGAAGCTGTCAATAATCTAGTTCTATGTAACTTTAGAAATGTATGTTGTTAATTTTACGGTAGAAGACAATTCATTTAAAAAAGTTGAAATCTCTTAGAGTCTCTTTAACTTGATAAATCGTTTTTCGTACAATAATTCAAATGATATATCCTTGTTCATATCATTATCATTATCATTATACCAATTCCTTTTGTTTCACACCATAATCAATTTTGCTACGCCTTTTTTCGTACGATAATCACTATAATACGTCTTTACACAATCCCGATAATATCTCAAGTTTCACCACAATCCGAATGATATCTCATTTCGTTGAAAACAATCTTAATGATATCTTATTTCTCACATTACTTCCAATGATATCTCATGTCTATTTCTTACCATAATCTGAATATCTCGTTTCTTACCGTAATCCCAATGATATTTCGGTTTTCACATTTCTTACCAAAATTCATATGAGATCTCATTTCTTACCATAATCTTTTTAATATCTCATATTTAACATTTTTACAACATTGCCATATGATATCTCATTTTTTTTGCATGTCTCACCACCATCCCAATGATATCTCATTTCTAACCACAATTCCTATAATTTTTCATCTTCTTTTTTGCATTTCTTACCACCATTCCAATGACAACTCATTTTTATTTCCTACCATAATCCAAATTATATATACCTTCCTTTCCAGGGCCGATGCCATTGACTTCGAGAGTTTCCTCTCTATTTCTTACCATATTCCCAATTTTATCTCATATTTTTCCACAGTCCCAATGCCATCTCATTTTTATTTCTTACCAATATCCAAATTAAATATACCTCCCTTTCCAGGAGCCGGTGCCATTGACTTCGAGAGTTTACTCTCTATTTCTTACCATACTTCGAATGATATCTCTCCCTTTCCAGGGGCCGGTGCCATTGACTTCGAGAGTTTCCTGAACATCCTCGCCAGCCGGAAGTTCGATGACGAGGACCACGAAGACGCCCTGAAGGAGGCGTTCAAGATGTTCGACCGAGACGGTAACGGGTTTATAGACGCCGAGGAGCTCCGAATATGCATGATTAACCTGGGCGAGAAGCTAACACTGGAGGAGGTGGAGGAGATGATCCGAGAGGGTGATATCGACTATGATGGCAGGATGAATTACGAAGGTGAGGCGGGGCGGGGCTTCTTTGGTGATACAGTTCAGGGGTCGGATACCTTGTTTAAGCAAGGCTTGCTGGGGTTGGATGTAACTTGGTTAGTCGGGCTGTAAAGGGAAGGGTAGCGTAGACAATATTATGACACTATTAAAACAATATCGACCCCGATGGCAGGGTGAATTACGATGTTAATGCGGGCGGGGCTTCTTGGGCGGTACAGTGAAGGGGGCTTGCTAGTTAGGAGAGTTTTTTTAAGCTGGGCTTTTGGGTAGGATAGTCGAGACGGTATAGAATAGTGAAGACTGAATTATAATTGTGAAGCGGGGATCCTCGGGTGGTGGCGGAACGGCTCATGCTCGTGTCGATGGGTTAATCCTACTGGAGTGAGACGCTGTTAAGTCAACCCTTTACCAAACGCCTAATTTTCGACTGTCCAAAATTCAAAGAGTTTGCAGAGGATATTTCAAAATGTGATGAAATTGGAAAGTAGTCTTTTGATAGAGTAGAAAGCATTGTAGGAAAAGGAGAAATTGCTCGTCACGAGTAAATTCTCCTTTTCCAACAGTGTTTTCCAGAAACGTCTGCAACAGAGTTGTAAATGTCGTTATTGTTTGGTAATGGGCTATATGGGTTTGGCAGGGAGGGGGCATGCTAATGTGGGACCGGTTTATGTAGCTGAAGCAAGGCGTGGTGGGGTTGGGTTTTACTGGGTTGGAAGCACGGTTATGTGGAGAGTAGTGTAGACGGTATGAAGTCCGAGGACAGGATGAAGTACGAAAGTGGAATAGAGGTTCTTGTGGGTGGGTTTGGTAGGTAGAATGGTGAAGGTTGGTGAAGGCGGTATACACTTCGGGCGCAAGATGAATGACGATGTGAAGCGATGCTTTGGTTAAATTGGAACGAGGCTTGCTAGTTCGGGGTTGGGTTGTCTTGCCCAAGCAATGCGTGCTTGGGTTTTAGTGTTATTTGGTTGGGCGGATAGGATAAAGGTAGGATGGAACAGTATGTGTATAGTACGACGCCAGGATGAATTACGAATCAAGGACAATTTTGGAATTTATGTGGGGTTTCGTTTTCTTTCCATAACAGATATGTCTATCTTAATCTTTCCGACGGAATATTTTAGTTCTATTTCAATTTAATTTGTCGTCCTCAATCTTCGACTGCGCTCGTTCTCCCAATGAAGAATGTGTCTGGATGTGGTATAACCCTTATAGTACTGGAACAAACTTCATGCTTATGCGAAGAGGTTAGATCACAGGCCAGCCTCCAGGTAAATTGGCGGCTGGCCTGTGATCCAACCTATTTGATACTCTTAATATCTTTTCTCTACAAAATTAAGCGGACATTTAAGGTTTTTGGAAAGCAGACGATATATAAATCCATTTTTTAGAAAATTGCCCAGCATTCTAAGGGACAATACGTATCAAGATAACCCAGTCCAATCCCGATAGTATTGATGGTACAAATGGATTTTGTAAGAGTTTATGAGCGAATTCTCAATAGTTTTCAAGATTTATGTCTCTTCCACAAGAGTATAGATCTAACACACGAATTAAAATTTGATTTACCCCCGTTTCCTACAAATCTTATTAAAAGAGCTGAATCTTTCCGTTCATTTCATTTTTAAAAATGTTGCTTATTTCATTCGAATTCGGAAGAAAGGAAATATGGAAAATAAAATGATCTTTACTGAAGGTTCTGAAATTTCAACAGAGGCGTCCGCTTTGATAAGTTGTATTATAAGTTCCTGGATTAAAACATAAAAGAAATAACTTGATACCGAAAAAAAAAATAAACACATCTAAAACATGAATGATTGGGGACTGCCATGCAGAGGTTTGTTGAGGACAGTGGTCCAGAATTTGAGCGTCGGCTTCTTGACACGAGGGTTGTGGGTTCGACTCCCGTGAGTAGGAACTTTCATTTATCTGCATTAGCGCGAGTACTGGTTATGTGTCCAGGAAGCAGAATCGAGAGCGAGTTGTCTACGTTGTGAGAACGTGTTTCACAATCGATGTAAAATAAGTAAGTTTAAACTTAAGGTTCGTAAGATCTCCTCGTAAACGTAAAATCAAAAGGGAAAATAAAAACCTGAGTAAAGGGTTTACTTAGACGCGAACGGAACATGAGTCCTAACTATGAAATCTTTATGATTCCTGCAAACGCATGTCTATTTTTCATTCACAAAAAAAACCCACAAGATACCTTTAAGATTCAATAGTTTGAGATATACGACAATTTTGTAACTAGAGTCGTAAAGTTACGAATCGTTGTGAGACAGGTCATTGTATAGGATTAGATAAGTCGATGTATGTGTGCTGATTCGAGACTGCCAATAACGAGACTGTTGTGGTAAGGATAATTTACTATTTCACTTAAATTCAATGTCTTGTGAAGACGTCTGCAGACGAACTTAAATGATTTCCCAACGTTGACTCGTTAAGCTCGCATATTGCATCATACAGTTTTCAAAATGGTTTCTGTCAGAATCAAGAGTGATTAATATAAAGTGTAAGAACTTGTTTGTACAAAGCTTTTAGCTGTTTTATCAAATTTTTGAGGGCCTTCATGCTGGAACCGATTTTACACTTGTATACGATGCAAACAGGTTTTATCCAGGCCATCCGCCATGCAAATTTGTGGCTGGCCTGTGATATAACCTGTTTGCTACTCTGAGTATGTTTCCTCGTCAATACTAAGCAGATATGTAAGATTTTGGAAAGCAGGCGACAGAAACAATCTTTTTTTTATAGAAAATTTCCAAGCGTTCTAAGGGTTAATACGTATCGAAATCTTACTTCCACTTGAACCAGGGATAGCAATATCACTTACAAATGTTGACGCGATGTAAAAAATCATAAGCCATTTATCTAATACGATCTCCCTTAATTTTTACATGAGGGAATCGGACAACTATCGGGATAAACAATGGAATCGTACATTATTAAAGAAGATCGCCTGCCATACTGACGTTTGTGGAACACCGTATATCACCTATAAAGTGGTTTTCGGACAACCTGGTGTTCTTTTTCACTAGTCGTGTTTACACTTATGGGATTGCTTATGCGTCATGGGAAAGAGCGCTCAGTTTTGTTACGTATGCAAGTACGTTTTGCTAGCTCCTTTTATCTGTTGACAAAGGCGCGTAGGAATAAGCTATGTTTTCGGGCTTGGGACATACCCTTTTGAAAACGGATTTCAAGGGAATGCTCCAAAGATTCATGTTATCCTTTTGTTGTTTTCTTTGTGATTCGAATGATATATTTTCATTTAAAATAGTAAGATATATAACATAGATGCTTGTGCAATGTTAAAGACAATGCAATTAATTAAACAATTGGGTAATTCAAAAATAGATTGAATTTTCATGTTTATTTTGGTATGGCACAATTTCTCTACTCAATAGGAGCAATTCACTAATTCGTCAATGTGTTTTTAAAAGTATATACATTTTCTGAACCGTAGCATCAACATGAGTTTTGGTAGAATGAGGGATTTATTGGTTTACATTGATTCATATTAAGAATCGGATTTACAACTAAACATTTATATTAAATATTATGAGTTAATGCTTCATAATGTATTCGTCCCTCACTACTTAGTAGTATTGATTATGCGGAATCCAGCTGTGACTTGCCTGGTTCGAGCCCCACCGATACCTCTGGTTTCGTGGGAGTGACCTTTGGTAAGTCACTTCAGATCTCTGGCCTAGTGCAGGTGGACCCAGGAGAGCAGTTACATAACTGAAAAATTGTTAATGCGGCGTTAAATACCACACACACATACATTATTTCGTAAAAGTTGCTCAAACGGATGCAAACCCAACAAAGAAATGGTACAGATACAGTTTTCATAACACCCTGTATTGCCCTGTTTTCATACGACAGAGATAACACCAACGTACAGGTTATTCTCATACAAAGCTCTTATTATTTTCTCTATCTAAAAGCATTGTCTAGAATTTCCTTAGTACAAGTGGTCAATTCAATTTATGAAATTAGCCTAGCTTGCAAAAGTGTGACAAGCACTTAAGGCAAACTATAACATCATTTTTGTGAAAGAATACAAGCTCTTGTTGACTCAACTGCACGGGTTATTATCTGGTCAGATGTAAAAGTAACAGCAACTGATGAATAAGAAAACGAATTGATTTATTATTGATTGTTGTTAAAGAAGTAAGCAAGTTATATTCATGATTACAATACATCATTTAGCTTGACATTATGTTTTACATCGATTGTAAAAACGATCTGATATTTTAGATTATTTAAACTCTGTTTTTTTCTCATCCTCGATACATAAAATGTAACATTATTCAGTATTCTCGCCAAAAAAATATTAATAAAAAGTAGCAAAGCGAATCCTCGCTTCTTGTGAGAATCGAACCCACGAACCTCGTGTCCCCAGGCCGATTATATACCGCGGTCTTTCAACCACAATGCCATTAAAGTCTTTTGAAGACTATGCTACGATCCAAACTGTAGTCTACGACAAGACTATTTCTTCTTTCTAAGTTTGTTCGGCTTTTCGGTAAACAAGTTTGCACCCGACTATAATCTATTATAAGATGTGTTCTTGTTTAAGAGTTTGTTCGGTTCTCGGTAAACAAAGACGCGCCCGACTCTAGTTTCTGATACGATTCTTTCTTCTTTCAGAGTTCTCTATACTTTGAGTTAACGCATTTTTGTAAGTAAATGTAGTCTATGATACATTTCTTTCTTCTTTCAGAGCGTTTCGCTCTTAGAAAATAAGTATGCCCCAAACTGCAGTCTATGATACGAGTCTATCTTTTTCAGAGTTTGTTCGTCTCTTGGTAAACACATATGCCCTAAACTGTAATCTTTGATACGATTCGTTTTCTTTCAGAGTTCGTTCTGCTCTAAGCAAACAAGTTCACACCTTACTGTAGTTTATGATATGATTCTTTTTACTTTCAGAGTTTTTTGTAACTCTTAGTAAACATTGATGCGCCCAGCTGTATGTAGCCTTTTATGCGATTTCCTTTCAGAGTTTATTTTCCTCTCTTATTCAACAACTATACACCCGACTATAATCTATTATAAGGTTTTTTCTTCTTTCAGAGTTTGTTCGGCTCTTGGTTAACAAGTATGCGCCCGATTGACCCTAGTTGGTGATGGATCTACTATCCTCACCAAGAACACCACAGAGTATTTGCTCCTGCACACAGGATCGACACGGATCAGCGCACCTTGAGCGCACAAAAACTCACACTTTCGCGCTCCGGGTGTTTTTATGACAGTTTGATAATTCATAAGGGTTGATTGACGTATTGTGACCAAAGGTTTTGGAGATCGCTTCATTTTGCGCATCTAGAGCGCACTAAAACTCACACTTTCGCGCTCCGGGTGTTTCTTTGACAGTTTGTTTATTCACAAGGGTTCATTGATGTATTGTGACCAAACACTTTGGAGATCGTTTAATTTTTGCTTAGCTCCTACTAACACCAGTTTGCAACGTCTCGGTAATATGGCAATACACTTTGTCTTGGGTTGATGTAATTAACTGCAACGTTTGGAATATTTGGTGTTTTTAAGTGGTCTAAAACTGTCTACAACAGGCACTATTTTTCCCTAAGTTGCACACGTCACGCACTACTTTTTGTTGTAAGATTTTGTTTAGACAACCAAATCGGAACAACTTTGTTTCATTAAATATTTGTGTCGTTTGTTGAATTCATCTATTCTTTTATGTGATGTAAAGTATCTTCGACACATTTGCTTTTAAATCGGCTACCTTTTCAGTTAAAGATTTTAGTTTGGTAGCGTATTAGGCACTACTTTTATCGTAAAGCAGCCTTTCAGAGAACAAAGCATTACTTCATTTGGTGAGGAACTACATTTTTTGAATGCCATACCGGAAATACTTAGGCACATTTAATGTCGTAAAGGTTGTCCAAACGGTTAAACTTTTCCCTATTTTTGGCTGCCAAACAATACTTATTTTTGTGCTCAAAGGAGCACCTTTTGTTACCCAACTGGTACTTATTCTTGTCGTAAGGCGCATTTTGACGAATGAAACCAGGACTAAGAATTCTGGTCTAAGGTTAATAACAAACAGATATACCAATAGTATGAGAAATCAGAACAGGTGGTTGTCTTGCAACGAAAAAGCTAGCCCCACATTTCATGCTTTAATTAGATAGTAAAAACCTCATCCAAATCAAACACCCGTTGTGCATGCTTGACAGGTACCCAAAGGGGTCAGGACTATTAACCTAACCACCCAAGACCTTACACATTTGGTCTGATCCGAGTCGATCCTAGACCCTGATGCAATACTCGTGGTATTCTCTTTTTGTATGCACATATGACCTAATTGCGTCGGGCAAATAGGGAAAGCATCTGCGTAGAGCTTCGTCCCGGATCAGACTAAATATCCCATAGAGGAGCATCATCCGGGGCGACAGTTCTAAATTTGCATGGCATAAATTTTGAAAATTAAAAAATATAAATGTTCATGGCATCAATATCCGAAATAAAAAAGTAAGAGATAGAAAACATTAAAAGTGTAGACCCCCGTATTAGTCTGTGCGAACAGCATTCGCTTTTACGGGTCTATACTTGAACCATATGCACTTGACAACGGTTGCTTGACAACGGTTGCCTAACAACGGTTGCAAATGCAGTAAAAAAGATACAAATAATGAAAGTGAAGACACTTATTAGTCTGAGCGAACAACACTGCTAATACGGGTCGACACTTGAATCAGATGCGCATGACAACGGTTGCTTGGCCACAGTTGCTTGACAACGGTTGCTTAACAATGGTTGATTGACAACGGTTGCCTGGCAACGGTTGCTTAACAACGGTTGGAGATGCAGTAAAATCCCATTTTGCCTTGTTTGACGCGCTCGCACCCTCTATCTTTTTCAGAGTTTGTACGGCTAATGTGTAACAAGTACGCTCTGGAGTGAGATTCCTGCGCGTGGAGCATCGAACGAAAAACAAAACGAAAAAAAGACTGTGCTCAATGTTGGTGGAAGTGCGCGCTCGATTTCATTTGACTCTGTACGCTTGTGAACATACGCTGGATAAATAAGTCTGCTCAGAATGTCGCCCTGGATCCGCTGGCTTATTCGAGTCGTTGTCTCTTTTTCCATTTATCTTTTATCCTCTCTTTCTCTGCAGAAATTTCTTATATGCCTTTACCATCTGTTTATGATATCCTTAATTATTATTCTTCTTCTAATCCGAAATCCTATCTAAACCGTTTTAAAACGTTAAACGTTTGTATTCTACAAAAAGTATATGATACATATTTTATTTTGCACACCTCTATTAAAATACTAACCCTCTTTTGGTTTTTTATTTATCATTATCATATATCATGTGCAATTTTTTTAAACAATGCATGATACTTAGCGATTATAAAAATGTCTAATTTCAAATCGTGCACTATTCTAAACACGTTGACATAGCGCAAGAATAGCAAAAGTAGTTCCGTTTTTTTCGATACAATGTTATTTTTGGGTCACGGAGCTAGGAACGAAATAGTTTCGCCAATTAAAACTTATATTTGATTAGCATGACCTTACTTGCCAACTTGAAAATCATCCGTACCATTTGTTTTGTTTTGTTTCCTTATAGTTGTTTCTTCCTCTGGTAAAGGCGAACTTTACCAAAATATGGTATTGTCAGTCAAGCCGGTTCGAAAGTTAAGCACGATTTGATACAACATTTTGCGCTATGATCACAAAGTGTTTAACCCTTTCCCAAACAATAACGGCACTTATTGACCACTTTGTTGCAGACGACTCTGAAAACATTGTTGGAAAAGGAGAAATTGCTCGCTCAGAGGTTTTCTGCTCTATCTGAAGAATACTTTTCAATTTCATCACATTTTGAACTGTCCTCTGAAAACTCTTTCAATTTTGGACATTCGAAAATGTGTCGTTTGGGAAAGGGTTAATGCCATTATATTGCTCATTTGATATATTTTGAAGAAAACGTCAGTTTATATGATACATGATGTATATAATAATACTATATACGATTATGTATAGGTACATTATATTACTTGAATATCCCATGGTCTGTAAAACTATTGTCGAATGCGAAAAGTCAGCAACACTTTATAAGTAAACAGAGACAACGTAAGTGTTCCAAGCGTAAGAGTCGGGTGGTTTCACAAACGTTAAGTGCGCACGTGGTTCCATTTATTACTTATTCCAATACTGTTGTTGTTGTTGTGGGTTTTTTTTAAATTCCGTTTGTAAGCCTAAGAGGTGTGAAATCTTTGTGTACATGATGTATGTTTATATTGTACTTAGCTGTTAATGTTTTGTAGTTCTTTGTTACATATAATATAACATTCGTTTCGACACATTGAAATCCAGCCTTTAACCACTGCCCATATATTTTCTCTTTGCAACACATTCAACACGTGGTTGATTAATCTATTTAAAGTGAAATGATTAACTGTTCATAAAAAATAGATTCACATTTTGTGACAGTTCGTCAATCTTATTCTTCTAACATGACCTAATTAGTGTATTTAAAGGGAAATAATTAACTTCTCATAACGAATAGTTTCACATTTTGTGTCAATTTCGTCCATCGAAATCTTCTAATATAATATGAAATCCTAATTATCACTTTTCACTATCGATCGTTTGCAAATGAATTATACATCGTAGATATCACAATTTATTATCTATTTTCTACGAATAAAAATAAACGGCAGGTATCATAATATACCATGTATTGAAAGCAAATATTAATAGTGTGAACCCAGTTCAATTATTCAAAATGGGTTCCTCTCAAACTTGGTTCCAAGGTTCGAACTTGAACAATCGTAATTTGTAGATATCGTCAGGTTTAATCTATCATTGGCTTCAACATATTTGTGGAACGAGTTAAGAAAAAAGCTACGCCGCAATGTTACGTAGATACTCAACATACTGAACGATGTTCCATACCATATCAACGAGAAAACTTCATATAAAGTCGCCATTCGAATTATCATCTGCAAGTTATTTCACTTTTGAGGCGATAAAATATTATTGACCGATACCATGTAAACGAAAGACAAGAGCGAGAGAGATCTTGAGAGAAAGATAAACATTTTTACACATTCCCTTTTCTATGTTGTATTTTCTATTGCACATTTGTGTGTACGTTTAAGGTAATAGGCTGTAATTATACGCCTGTACATGTATATTTATATGCCTGTAAATGTTTAGTGAATATTAATTAAATAAATAGAACTGCCTAAATGTATCTATAGAGACTTAGAACCGGATTAGACTGAAATAACTTGAAAATATCTAAAACTATTTATGCAAGCACCCACAGGTGATGTTGTTTATAGTTGCATATTATGATTGCGTACGTGTAATAATTCCGCAATGTGTTTCAGGAAACTATCTTAAATGTTCTTGTACCTGTCCAAGTACGGGAAATATATATTTTTATCCTGTCACTAGTGTCATTTTGGGACGGATAACTAGGTGCCGTATAACATTTGTGATATCCGGCACTAACCATATAATACATCCACGCGACAAATCATGACGTCATAAGAACGAAATGACGTCATGTTTACATCATTCTCTACATATTTTTTCCTTCTTTCTCGTGTTTTATTTGTATATTATTTGTTTGAAAGAAAAAATAAAGGTAACAGGATAAATAGAATAGATGGTTGGTGTCTTTGAATGGGAAAAGATATCGGGCTCGGCATCGGAATATTATCCGTTTCGCCTTCGGCTCACCGGATAATATTCCTACGCCTTGCCCGATAACATTTCCGATTCACGACACCAACCATCTATTCTATTTATCTTAGATGCCTAAATATCACTGTAGAAAGTAAGAACCGAATATTCAACATTACCACAAAATCCTTGTCTTGTTATATCTCAAACGAAATGATGGATCTATTGGAATAAATAGCTAGCCAGAATGAACTTGAATGAACACACTATTAGATGAATAACCAGAATTGATTACAATTTTCTTCTAGTCAAAAACGTGAATTGATTGTCGAACAATTTCGAATTAAATTTGAGTTTAATTGACTTTTACATCGTGTGAGTAACATTTTAGTTAGAATGCGATGACTGGCTTACAAGCAAATTTGATTCCAGCCCATAGTCATGTGAACCTAAACGAAGAGCTGCGTTGTGACAATAGTCTCATCCGAGTATTACAAAGTACATGAAGATGGATAAATGAGTGTTCATAATTTACGATCGTTTAACTGCTATTACTTTCAGTTTTGGACATTTTTACAGTATTCTACAAAAAGAGAAATACAAATACGCAATGTATGTTTTACTGACAGAAATCTCAAATCACTTATCCTATTTGTCTCGCTTTTTTGTATGTAAGTGTCTTGTTATCATTTATCAAAATTATGTATATTGATAGAATTTTCTATCGTTGTATATTTTACTTGTTTATTTATAATTCGCCAAAAATAAAAGCAGATTATATCCCAAATCATTTCTTGTCGTATGTCACCCCCTTCAATTGGGAATAAAGAAAATCTATAGACTATGACTTTGCTTAATTAACACATGCCTTTTCTGTTCTAAACAGAGGTTGTGTGAGTCTCAACAATTTATTATAAAGCCAAAGATGATATGATTTCAATACAAATTTTCAACGTTTTTAACCCTTATAGTGCTGGAACCGCCTTTATGCTTATGCAAACAGGTTAGATCCAGGCAAGCCGCAATGTTATTTGGCGGCTGGCTTGTGATCTAACCTGTTTGACTCTCTGAGTATCTTTCCTCAACAAAGTTAAACAGTTATTTAAGGTTTTTATTTTAAGAAAATTACTCAGCATTCTAAGGGTTCAATTGTCAACAATGGTTAAATGAGTTTGCGGTACCCGCATCATGATATATTATCGAAGACCCTCAACTACCAACGAGGGCTTGTCAAGCCGTAGAGAACCATCAACATTCCTCGATTCAATCGAGAGACGACTTCTCATGAAAACCCAATTCTACCGTTTAGTGATTCAAACCCAAGGGAGAGGGGTCATGCTATTTCAAGTCCTGTACTCAAACCACTGGACTACGGACGTCCTGGTTTTTTCTTTACTGTTTTATTGGACCACAATATCAACTCCTAGGACCAAATCAATATATTAAACAGTAATCACGTTATGTTTTCTAGAAACCATATTGACCAGAAGAGGTACTGCTTTTGATGAAGAACTTTCCCTTTTCGTCACATTGCTGTCTTAAGTTTGGGGCGGACTTCTTAACCGTTAGGCCCCGGTGACGGACAAACATTTGTGCCGTGGTATCGTCGACTGCTTAATTACGTAGATTTAGGGTACTTCACGTTGAAATGATCCGCCGTTATCGAGAAACAAACCTGGGTTGTCCAGTCTAAAGGCAGCTTCCCTAGCCACTTAAAAATTGCTGATTCAAATGAAAGGGAATTTGAAACAAGTGAACCTCAGAAATGTTATACAGTGAAGCCTCGTTTATCCGGACCCCGATTATCCGAATGTCTCGCAATCCGAACGAACTTGTAAGGGAACGGAATTATTTGACCAGTTTGGTTGCAGACAATTTTTGAAAAAATTGTGGGAAAAGGAGAAATTGCTTGTGACGAGCAATTTCTCCTTTTCCCACTATGTTTTCTGCCATATCAGAAGATTATTTTTGGGACGGTCGACAATTTGGCGTTTGCTAAAGTGTTATAAGTTTAAACGTGCATACAGACCGTTTATGTTTTAATGTGTATAAGAACATGCGCTACTTCATTAGTCCTGATGAATCGGTTATACGGACATTTTGTTGGGAACAGACGTGTTCGGATTAACGAGAAATCACCGTATTGTGTTGTGACAGGTAACGCATTCGGAAAGGTCATTTATTTGTGTCCAACTATTATGAAAGGCATCACAGCAGTATCGTAATAACATATCAGTTTTGTCAAAAATGTTGCTGCTTTGATATTTGTCAAAATGATATGTGATGATAGAGACTTCTAAAATGTATCAAGGGAGAAAACAACGAATAGATTACCAATAAAACAGTACAAGAGTTATCTTCGACTGTTTTAGGCAGATATCAAGGGAGAAAACAATGAATAGATTACCAATAATACAGTACAAGAGTTATCCTCGACTGTTTTAGGCAGATGTAAAGGTTAGAAATCATGAGAGGCAGTCTCCCGACTGACTTACGGAATGCCGATGGTTCTACCCGACTTGACCAGCTCTTATGGGCAGTTGAGTATGGGGTCTTCCTCCATCATTACGAGTCGGGCATCGCTACATAACTGAAATAATGTTGATGTGATGTAAAACCCATATAAAAAAAGGTTAGAAAATGAAAATAAAAAAAAGGCGCCAAGCACAACAGTACGGTATGCTGCCACTATACGGAAGTTTGATCCCCTTTTTAGCCTAGCCCTAGAGACACGTCTAAGATGACATGTCACATGACAAATTTGTATTTTTTTACGATAATATCCATAATATACATGTTAATGCATCACGATTTGAACTTATTCCATTACCAAACAATAACGATATTTAATCAGTTTGTTGCAGACGACTCTTGAAAACATTGTGGGAAAAGGAAGGAATGCTCTTTACGAGCAATTTCTCCTTTACCCAGTATGTTTTCTGTCCTATCAGAAAAACATTCTTTAATTTCATCATTTTGAAAGGTCGTCTGCAAACTTTTTCAATTTGGGACTGTCTAAAATTTGGCGTTTGGTAAAGGGTTAAGCAAATATTTCCCTATAGTCCTTTGCTAAAATCTAACTCTGTTGGGGTTGTCTGAAATGCATTAGTAAATATTTCCCTAAAGTCATTTGCTAGAATTTAACTTTGGTGGGTTTTCTTAAATGCATTAGCTAAAGACCGACATTTAGCTATTTATACCGCCCCTTTCAAATGACAAATCATCCCAATACTAATACATGAGACATGTCATTTTCGTTTCATAGTAGGGGACAATCACACGATATGTGGTTTGCATTTGTTTATAAGCAGTATTGTGGTCAAAACCACATCGTCAACAATTTTCAGTTATATCTAGGAACGGGAACGAACAACCGAATGTTCGGTTTTGGTCCGAATATTCGAATCCTAAATTACTTTTCGAATATTCGTTTTAATTGACCCAATATTACTCTTTATGTGCAAATTTGAGAATCATGTTCTGTTTCATTTCTCGGTATCCTCTAAATTGATGAAATATCAAACACCTGTCCACGTGTAAACAAATGACGCCGAGGTAAATTAGTCAATCGTATCAACTCGGCAATTCCCGTCACAAGTCGGTAGATATACCTCGTAGGTAGTACATGAATACATCAGAAATCTTGGAGTAATTCGCCTTATTTCCGGCGGATGACGCAAAATGCACACAGGCACTAAATATGTTTTTATATACACACAAATTGGTTATATATCACAATTGAATGGTTTTGTTTTACCCTTTTCATTAAAGATGATCATATCAACACATCTTTGTTTCATATTTTGTCAATCGGCTCTTTCGGCAATCCCCGGCTTGTGCCGGGGATTTCCGAGTAGATACGATTGCAAACGGACATGCCCTTCGTTGCTGACCTTCTTTCAAAAATGGCTCCCCTATTACCTCCGAGGTTATTTTAAGAAATGGCCGATGTGTTCCGAATGGAACATTTGTATGTTAGCATTATTGTGTTTAACCATAACGTCAATAATTCGTCAGTTATATTGCGCTGCCTGGCTCAATGTTGATGGAAGAGGATCCCTTACCAGTCTGTAAATAAACGACGGTTAATATGGGTCGAATCATCTGTATTCCGTAAGGCAGCCAGGAGACTAGTTGTCAAGAAATTCCAAATTTAGAATTACCACTTTTTCTACCCACATGGAGAAAGGCTTTGTGATTTCTAGTTTTGTATTCTTCCGCTAGTAAATCTCTCGTACAAACCTTCGTGAGACAGGATCCTGAACCCTCGGAATATAGACCGGCAAAAAGTAAACATTCGCGTCGATATATGAGAAGAACTCATTATTAGACTTAATTAACTTAATTATTTCCTTACGTCTAAATATAGAACGAAAACAAACGCATCAGTGTTGAGAAAGCCTGTTTTATAAAACGTTGACCTTTTTAGTATACAATGTAATTCAATGTTATTCAAAAATACCGAAGAAATAACTATAATGCTGGTACTGTTGATGTCATAAAAACTTTTATGATGTCTGCCTTTAAGGCATATTTTCAAATAAGTTTGGAAACGAAAGCAATACTTTCTTGGGTTTATTTCTTAATATAACAAAAAAAAAAAAAACCCAGATAATTCCTGAACTAGGATTAAGGTCATCGTGGTGGAACAAAACCGGGATATCGACATCAACGATTTCTTATTAAGTCTTCCGAACATTTTTCCCAGTAGGCATGCAGTAATCAGTTTCCCGAATTCGAATAAGGATATTTTTTTGCAATGGTGTAAAACATGAAAATCAACGAATCTTGTCTTTTTTCCTTTTATTGTCTCAAGCATTCAAGTTTTATCTGTGACAGATAATTGTTTGATTACAAACATTGTGAAAAAGAATGAATCAGCCATGTTTAATAAGATATACCAAAAATTTAAAATCAGGTTTCCTCGAACATCATATGATCTTTACTTTTTCAATTCCTCTAGCTGGAAAAATAAATCTCATTTGCATTGAGCAGGAAAACACGTGAATTCACTCTGTATCGCCCAAAGATTCTATTTATAAAGATGAAAACGATGCAGGTAAAAATATATAGGAAGAAAACCTCCTAATGTGTAAGATGGCATGCATATCTGTTCGTTTGATTGTGTTTTTACATCGCTTCAACAATTATCAGCTGTTTTGAGATGTCTGCCTCATCATAGAGAGAGAAAGTTTCGTAGGTAACATTTGGTGTCATGTGCAACACCACATTGTCGAAGGTATCAACGTTTAAATGGTGAGAAGGTTGGCAAGCAAGTCCATTCTAACTAGCGGATACATACATTTGTACATAATGCAATTCTTTGGAATGGAATTAAGTGTTAAGACGGGTAAAGATGGTTAGACATCAACAATAAAATCATATTCAAATCATATTAAAATCACTAAAAAAAACGAAAAAAGAAAAACTATGACTTATGGAACAAAATGATACACTATTTTACAATGAAGTTAACCCTTAGAATGCTTGGTAATTTTCTAAAAATAGATTTTGTTTCGTCTACTTTCCAAAACCTTGTATACCTGTTTAATTTGATAAGGAAATATACTGAGAGTATCAAACAGGTTAGATCACCGATTAGCAGCCAATATGTTATTGGCGGCTGGCCTTTGTCTAACCTATTAACATAAGCATGAAGTCAGTTCCAGGGGTCCGTTTTACTAAACAAGTTATGGAAAATATTTGCGTAAGTCATAATTGATAAACATGGATAGTATCTTCTAAGAAAGTGCAATATTGTAATGTGACACGTCATTGGAAGCGTCTCGGAGAGACGCTTCCAATGATGTGTTACTTTGCAATATTGTTTAGCCCAATATTGATAAAAGAGGAATTGTTGTTTTAGACTTACGCAAATCTTAAGCGTAAACCGTTTAGTAAAACGGTACCCTGAACTTTTAGGCTTGAACATGGTAATTGTCGAACACACACCTTCAACTATGCATCCAATTAAATCCCCCTTTATCGCTGATGTTGCAGAATTCTTCAGAAACCGCTTTGCCAAAACTGTAACTTGCTCTGAATGAGCAGGTTTGGGTTTTGCTACAAGGTATCGTCTAAATGTCCTTACGAAAAAATGTATTCTAAGAATGCTTAAGCATCGTTTACTGTTGTTTTTCGCTTTTCGACTAGTCACCGACTCTCGAACTTGAAAATTGGTTAAGTTCATGAATTTACATCTCGATATACATATAGGAAAAAGTGGCATTTTTCTGAAGGACGACAGTTTTTAGGAATTGTCAGAAAAGATATATCGGCAAAACGGCCATGTTGGATGAAAACAGTGAACGACTTATATTAAAAAAATGATGACAACAACGATGGTAAAAACAACTCCCTTCTCCCCTAATTAAGACCTCTTTGCTTACCCTTTGGCATGAAGGAACTGACCGTGGTTTCTTTTACAGAGTATCTCGTCACAATTTTGCAATCAGTATGGTTTTGAAAATACCATTTGCTTCGAAAGAACCGTGTAGTGAGATTTTTCCTGTCACCAGAGCAATTTACAGACCGATAACAGGATACCGCATAACATTTTTGATATCCGTCACTAGATGACGTGATCGCTGCGCGCCCCTCTCAGGATTGAATTTCTGTTTTGTTTCCCCTTTTCCGTTGTTGTGTGCAATCGAATCCTTATAGATAACAGGATAAATAAAATAGATCGTTAGTGTCGTTGAATACGAAATCGGGCTCGGCTTCGGAGTATTATCCGATTTGCCTTCGGCTCATCGGATTATATCATACGCCTTGCCCGATAACATTTCCAATTGAAGACACCAACCATCTATTCCCTATATCATTTTAATCTAAAAGTCAATATGACAAAAGGTATGACACTTACAATTCTAAGAAACCTTCAGAAACTTTCAATAAAGTCAGTAAGTTAGGTTTAGCCTTTTAAATTGATAAGAACGATATATGGTCTGAGCTGACTATAGAAATTGGATTTTACATATGTCATTTCCATGAAGATTTCTCAGAATTTAAAGAGGTTTTAAACACACAAGTAATTGATTTCTTAGCATACTATACAGACAAAAAGATAAAAAAATCAACTTTTAACAACTGGAGAAATATTGCTTATTATAAGCAAGTTTATATGTTGTCATTTTGGTTTCTATCCCCAAAACGCATTATAAATGGAGAAAGTTTCATTTCACGTTGAACTAGAGTTTGCTGCTGCTTTAATTCGAAAACACTTAAAACAAGCATGGAAGGGAAAGGATAAATATATCGTGGTTTATATACAGTGTTTTTTAAGCGACTAGGTGCCGTATAACACTTGTGATATCCGGCACAAACCATATAACACATGCACGTGACGGATCATGACGTCATAAGAACGCCATGACGTCAAGTTTACATCATTATCTACTTATTATTTCCCTTTTCTCGTGTTTTATTCACATATTGTTTGTTTGAAAGAATACATGAAGTTAACAGGATAAATAGAATAGATGGTTGGTGTCTTTGAATGGGAAAAGTTATCGGGCTCGGCTTCGGATTATTATCCGTTTCGCCTTCGGCTCACCGAATAATATTCCTAAGCCTTGCCCGATAACATTTCCGATTTACGACACCAACCATCTATTCTCTATTTCTCGTGACGTCACTTAGAAGAATGATATTAGCAATAGCTAATAAAGTGTTTTGCGTCAGACGTTCTTTACTACACAACTGTCAGACCATTGTTCGAGCCTGAATGCTACCAGACGTCAGTTCGAAGGAAATTGGGTACAGCCAACCAGTTGCCCATCCTTCTACTTTAAACACGTGGTGTAGTAAACATTCATCCGCAATGCTTCGGTGGTAAATGACGTCGAAAAGTGTTTATTTGGAAAAGTCCGGTGTAGGTCCAGTATTGCACAGTAATTTGATGAATTCTGAAACAAAAGGAAGACGTCTTGATGATTATAACAATGATTGCCTTTTAGCCAATCGTTTATTTAGTTTTAGCATAGTAAGATACAACTATTTGAAATGTGCAAATGCTTTTGCATCATGTTGTAAATAGAATTATTGTATTGTGTTTAAAATACCTATATGTTAGGCATGACCTCATAGGAAATAAAATCCACTGACGTGATTGCTGATATGAAAAAAATGCATTGAAATGTCTTGTGTTTTCGTTCCAAACTGATTCGTAATGTTGTAAGAATAAGCGAATTCACGTATACGTTTCTTAATTCAATGTGTATTACTAAAGATGGGGCCTGCATGACAAAGCGGTATAAAAGCTGTGAACTTGTAACAAAGGATCTCGGGTTCGAGCCCAGTAACATCACACCGTTTTTGTGGAGTATCCTTTGGCAAGGCACTTCAGATGCCCGAGCATGGCAATGGTGGATCCCAAACACGCCTTAGCGTTTACACGTCGATACACAATACTCGTAAAAGACAATTAATAAATCAAATATTAAGTTTCTTAACTTATCTATATTACATCGAATGTGAAGGAAGCTTGAAGCTTATTAAATTCACTCTCGATGACTGCTTCCTGGATACTACACCAGTACTCGCGCCGGTTCGTGGTTTAGTCCCAGCAGTTTTCACCTTGCCTAACCGAGATACGAACCCTGGACCCTCGGTATATGAAGCCGACGCTGTTCCACTGCTCCACTGTCGTCCACAATTAAAACTATTTAAAACAATTTAAAGTAGAATCAATATTTATTATATAATCTCTAGTTACCATTATAATCTACAAGACCATCCCCATTCATGTCGGCCTCAGCTATCATCTCTTGCACCTCTTGGTCGGTCAACTTCTCGCCCAGGTTTGTCATCACGTAACGCAACTCCTCCGCGCAAATAAACCCATTTCCATCCTTGTCGAACACCTTGAACGCTGGAAAACACATGGTATGGAAGGTTGTAGTGTTACACATCTGATGGTTTGTATCGCTTTTGGGACCTATCGCATATAGACTGTACATACTAAGATAAAACGACGCTTTGTCAATTAAGTATACTTATGCTTTCAAAGGCTATTGCCAATTGTTAAACAAACAACATTATAAAACTGTATTGTTTCAACGGCATTTTAATTTGACTTTCAAAATGTCTCTTCTGTGACCAAGCACGTTTATTTTTGTTGACAGCCCATTGATCGCACTATAGACCCGTTAAGGAATGAAGAATGCATTGACCAATACTCCTATTTTAAGAATGTTTTCCAACATGAATGCATCTTGGTTCCTCTATAAGAAATCCTGATCCTTTCGTCGACATGTACATATCTATGTAATTGTACTTTATATATGCTGTAGATGAGGTTCTATGATGAAGCTCGGGAACCCATGGTAGAGATTGGTTACTTCCTCCGTGTGGTCAGACACCATTATTTACAAGTCGGTTTGAATAATTACTACAATTGACCTACACTGCTATGCACTTTCTTCTATTAGCTAAGATCTACACAACTTTGGAAAAGGGTCAACATATTTCTAAATATAAGATCTTTAATGATATGAGCAGGCAGTTTGATATAGAATATATCGCAGCAACTCGGACAAGTGTGTGCATGTTTCAGAATAGGCCAGGGAACCAACGTATATCCAAACATTCTCCTATTTCCGTTTAAGGATCAGTCCATCGCTGGTTCCGATAGATATGATATTTTTAATGAAACCAACAGCCAATTTACTATAGCATATAGAACAACACATAGGACAAGCGTGTATCTGACATTATGCAAAGGAACCAGCATACATTCCATACCTTCTCGCATTTCCGTTTCCGGGTCAGTCCATCGCTGGTACCGATAGTTAATATTTAACGAAATCAACAGCCAATTTACCATAGAATATATCACAACAAATCAGACAAGTATTTATCTGAAAGGATGCCAGGAAACCAGCTTATGACCATACCTTCTCGCATTTCCGTTTCCGGGTCAGCCCGCCGCTGGTACCCGATCATCATCTTGACGAACTCGTCAAAGTCTATTGAGCCGTTTCCTGGAATGAAATATTTTGTATTTACAGTTATATCTCGTTAATCCGAACACGTCCGTTCCAAACATTTTTTCCGGATTTACCAATAATCCGGACCAATGAAGCAGGGCCTGGTCTTATACAAATTTAAACATAAACGGTTTATATGAACGCATACACTTATAAACCTTTACCAAACGCCAAATTTTCGACTGTCCCAAATTGAAAGAGTTTGCAGACGACATTTCAAACGTGATGTAATTCAAAATTAATCTTCCGATAGGGCAGAAAACATTGTGGGTCAAGGAGAAATTGCTCGTCACGAGTAATTTCTCCTTCATCCACAATGTTTTGAAGAGTCGTCTGCAACAAACTTGTCAAATTTTGGTTAAGCAAATAACTGCACAATAATTCCGTTCCCTTATAATCCCGTTCGGATTGCGAGATATCCGGATAATCGAGGTCCGGATAACGAGGTTTCACTTTATTTGGGTTTTGGATATCGCGTCAACATTATTTCAGTTATGTTGTGATGCCCGATTTTAATTATGGAGGAAGACCCCAGAATACTGAGTCAGAGACTTACGGAATAACGATGCCCCTGCCTTACTTGTTCACTTCTTACGGACAGCCAAATTTCGCACCTTCCTTTATCATTATGAACCCGGCATCGCAACATAACTGTAATCATGTTGACGCGATTTGAAACCAATATGTCAACATGAAAAAATAAAAAATAAGATAAATGATATTGAGTCAACACTTTTATTCAAAAGGAGATGTGTTGGTTTTACAGAGACGATCTTTTTTTCCTTTTCTTGTGTTGTCTATCATTTCAATTTTCTGTATACATTTATCATGATATTGGTGGACAAATAAAATCAAACAAACTTTTAAAATTCGGATGTACGGTTGTTTTATGGCACATCACTACGACATTAATTCGCCAGGATAATAGCAGGGTTGTAGATATGTCAATTTGATATAATGATACGAATTGCAGATAGTCACAAGATCAATTTCGTATGTAATGTAATTATACTGAGAACGTTCTACATGTATTCGCGCACATACTGTTGATATATTCATTTTTGTTATATCGTCATTGTAGTATCTTGCTATTGGATTACTTACTGTTGATATCTGCATGTTTAATCATGTTGTCGATATCTTTGTCTGTTGGTGATTGGCCAAGAGATCTCATCACAGTTCCCAACTCTTTCGCGCTGATCACATTGTCTTTGTTCTTGTCGAAAAGGTTAAATGCTTCTTTGAATTCTGAAATAAACAGAACATTCAGTCGGGTATGAGGAGTTTTAAGGAAGATATAACGGGTATATTCTCCGACATGGTTCTTGTAATAATCGACAAACTTATCCTGATATGTGGTCATTCAAATGAAAGGCACTTAGACGTTTTATTTTGTGTTATATAGGAAAGTAAAGTTCTAGAACATGAGTTCTTTGTAATAAAAAGGAATGTCATTCGGACACGTGTTTTGTAATAAAAAGGGAAGTCAGTAGGATATGAATACTTAATTAGATTGCATTAAAGGGAGATCACTATGATAACTTCGGATTTGTATTTTGTACAAAGTCATTTATATCCCTTGCAAACCTATTCTTAGAATAAGTGAGGTTGTAGGGAGTTGGCAAGGTTGGTTTGATTTGGATTTTAACGTCGTTGTCAACTGTATTTTAGTTGCCTCACAGTGCCCAGCGCATCTATCCTTGCTTTTGGAATTTCTACACCAGAACCGGACACTATTTTACCAAGTCACTGATTGCTGTCAAACAACTCATTCAGTGGGCAAAGACGAAAACATGAATGAATGAATTCATTACACGTCATAAAAATGGCCAAATTGGGTGTCTGAATCGGGATCCCTTTTATGCATATTGGACAAACAACCACTTGGGCAATGAGGCTTTGATATGAAGTTATGGGTTAAAGTACGAGGTAGAGCAAATGTAAACTTACCTGCTAGTTGTTCCTCTGTGCACTCGTGGGGCTGAAATGAGACAAAACAAAATTAACATTATAAAACCGTCTCCTTTTTCTGGAATAATTCGCAGCAGACTAAACAAACGATTACGATAAATGCGAGAAAACAGCAAACCTATCTAACCATCATTTTTCTGAGGGGATTATGAATCGTTTTAACTCGGACATTACCATAACCTGAGAAATACGCCTTGTATATAAGTGTAAGGTTGGGAATTTAGTGTTATATACGCGTTTTAACGCTCATACTAACTACATAAGTAACGCTATGTGTTTCATTCTAATTAAACTGAATGACTTTTTTGATATTGCTATTGACGGTGTAAATTGAAAGCGAAGTTACAAAGAAAATAGTACAAAAAGACACGACATGGCGGTTTCCTTACTATATCAGAGGCTTTTCATAAGATAAACCCGATAGATTTAGACTGGTAAAATTAATCATTTATTAAAAAAAGGGGAGGCACCGTACGAACTGAATACTTTTATTTTTTTCTTCATAATTTCCAAGATAATGTGTATACCATGAAACGTTTTATTGTCATTTCAGTAATTTTAACGTTTCCTTATAAATATCAAGTAATCTAAGTACAACAGTACAATATGATTTCCTTTCTTTAAAGCCCATGTTAATTCGTGCTAGTAAGAGAAAAATATAAGAATTTCTGAGGATTTATCCTAAGAATTACTGAGAAGCAAAATACAACTATAACATGACAGAGAAGAAAGAAGAAATACACGTTCTAATGGTATTGGGCAGAAAGAAACCAATGTGACAAAATGATAAATTGCTCGTTAAGAGCAATTTATCATTTGTCACAGTGGTTTCTAAAGTATTCCGGAGCAGGCGCTTAAAAGCGAAGTTTTTCTATGGAGAACAGCGGATAGGGCTAAACCCGAACTGAAACGTCATTAAAACAATAAAGCGAATCGATCCGGCAATTCAGAGAAAACCGCTTATGGATGTTTGAAAATAATGGATTTCCTAACTGGTCTAGTTTAATAAAAAACTTCCCAGAGGAAAACGGGGAAACTTGAGTGGTTGAATGGAATCAGTTTCAGATTGATGATTTGATAACTTGGCAACGTTATTGTAGAGACAATTCTCATTTTTGGGGTGATTTTATTAAACGGACGCTCAAACGTTTTAAAGTAGCTTGTTCACAGATGAAATTATTTGAAAATCAAAATTAATTATCTTTAAATTAATTTATTTTTGTATCAATATATATCATATACAATTAAAACAAGTCATTGGAATCATAGCTAATTCAGGGATTGCCGATATGTTGAGTCTATAGGCAGTAGATTTCCAAACCGTTGCAATGCTTTTGGATCGAAATGCATTATAATCCACCGTATACATGACATAAAAACTCGAATGAGAAGTTATTCTACTTCCAATGACTATTCTCCAGGGGCCCGTTTTACTAAACAACTTACGGAAAATGTTTGCGTAAGTCATAAGTGATTAACATGGATAGTATCTTCAATGGAAGTACAATATTGCAATGTGACACGTCATTGGAAGCGTCTCGGAGAGACGATTCCAATGATGTGTTACTTTGCAATATTGCTTTGCCAAATATTGAAATAAAAGAACTTGTTGTTTTAGACTTACGCAAATCTTAAGCGTAAACTGTTTAGTAAAACGGGCCCCAGAACGTAGCAACAGTTAATATAGTTGCTGTATAGTGTTAACAAATGAAGTCCTAACTTAAAAACTTCCTGACATTGTGAACATGCACCTTTAAGTGACAAAAGTTAAGGACAACAAGATAAATGCCCATCCTAGTACTCTTTCATTGCAGTCATTTCTAATTTCGTGTTCTCACTTTGGTCTTTTCTAGATATTCTGTCTTAAAAAGAGAAGAAATACTTCGAAGCACTTCTCCATATACATTGTACTTTATAAGTAGACATTATATTTTGAAATTAAAGTTCGTTTCTTTATAAATTTGGGGTTTAACGATGTTTTCAAGAAAGGTGTATTTTAAGATTGTCTACTCTAATATATATTGCGCAGGCAACGGATATATCAGAAAAGGGTCCATAAACGTAGACGGTTCCGGATTCATAACAGGGAGAAACCCCCGGAGTAATTTCATTAAAGATGAATCGAAAAGCGATTCGTCTCTGCCAAACCAATATTTGGATTTATATCGGCTTATTGCAGACGGCCTTAAAAATAAAGAAAATGTCGGTGAAAAAGAGAAACTAATTGTATTAGTTAATTATTTACAAAAGTCGTTTTTTTTATATCCGACAGTAAGTTACAAAGTCAGACAAGTGGAAGAATGAAAAATAATTCTTATTAATGCAATGACCTTCTGTATACATGTAAACCCTATTACCCTATTATAACCTCTGTCGGGCTATATAAATGAATGCTAATTCGGTAACAAGCTTTTATATAAAGCATTTAGTAACGTAGGTGTATCAAGCCAAACAATAAGCCACGAGGGCCAGTCTCAGATTGGTTACCTTTTTACCAATGGGGATATTCATCTATAGGGAATAAAACTGTTGTATTCAAGTATTTCATTTTGAAGCGAACAAATATGTTCACGCCTCGGAACCAATCAATTTCCATATAATCCACCCTTAAGCACGGCTGCACTTTCTACATTAAAGATATCAATCTCTCGGTCGTATTTGATTATATCCAATATAAATGGAGAAAATTGAAAATTTGCAGACTCGTTTCAAGCGGGAAATTGAATCAACAACTTCACCAGTGGCAGTATTCGAGAGGGTAATTTCAGGCGCTGAGAGGGTTGATATATCGGAAACATTGTTTAATTTGGATTTCTGCTTTGTCTGCAACATGTCAAAATGATACGCGTACCTCAGGATTTCTTTTTTGTCTGCAACGTGCGGATATGGTCATATAAATTATATACGGTCTGAATCGTGTTAAATTGGTACATGTACCTTAGGATTAATTTTTTGTCTGCAACGTGTGGATATAGTACCTCAGGACTTCTTTTTTGTCTGCAAAATGTGGAAATGGTACCCTAATAATTCTATTTAGTCTGCAAAGTGTAGAAAGGGTGCCGATGACTTCCTTTTGGTCTGCAACGTGTGCAAAGGGTGCCTATGATTTCTTTTAGATCTACAACCTGCGAAGATTGTACCTAAGATTTTTAATTGACCTCCAGCGTATTGAAAACGGTACCTTTGAATTTTATTTGGTCAACAACGTGTGAAAATGGTATCCATGATAGACTATGATTTCTGTTTGTGCTGTAAAATATCAAAGTGGTATCTATGATACCTGTTTGGTTTTCAACGTGAAAGAATGATACAAGTACCTTAGGATTCCGTTTTCGTCTGTAACGTGTGGAAATGGTTGTATGAATTCCATTTGGTCTGAATCGTGTTAAATTGGTACATGTACCTTAGTCTACAACGGTTGGAAATGGAACATAAGATTTATATTTGGTCTACAACGCATGGAAATGGTACATAATATTTCTATTTGGTCGGCAAGGTTTTGAAATGGTACATAAGATTTAAATTTGGTCTACAACGCATGGAAATGGTACATAAGATTTTTACTTGGTCTGCAAGGTTTTGAAATGGTACATAAGATTTATATTTGGTTTGCAACGCATGGAAATGGTACATAAGCTTTCTATTTGGTCTACAACGCATCGAAATGGTACATAAGATTTCTATTTGGTTTGCAACGCATGGAAATGGTACATAAGATTTTTATTTGGTCTGCAAGGTTTTGAAATGGTACATAAGATTTATATTTGGTTTGCAACGCATGGAAATGGTACATAAGCTTTCTATTTGGACTACAACGCATCGAAATGGTACATAAGATTTCTATTTGGTTTGCAACGCATGGAAATGGTACATAAGATTTCTATTTGGTTTGCAACGCATGGAAATGGTACATAAGTTTTCTATTTGGTCTACAACGCATGGAAATGGTACATAAGATTTCTATTTGGTTTACAACGCATGGGAATGGTTCTCAGGATATCTATTTGGTTTACAACGTATGGAATTTGTACCTAAGATTTCTATTTGGTCTGCAATGTGTGAACGGGGAACCTAGGACTTCTATTTGGTCTGAAACGTGTGGAAATGGTTCATAAAATTTCTATTTAGTCTGCAACGTGAATAAATGGTACATAAGCTTTCTATTTGGTCTTTAACGTGAAGAAAAGGTACCTTATGATATTTATTTGGTTTGAAACCTATGAAAATGGTACCTAAGATTTCTCTTTAGTCTGCAACGTGAGGAAATGTTACCTTATGATATCTATTTGGTCTGAAACGTATGGAAATTGTTCATAAGATTTCTATTTAGTCTACAACGTGAAGAAATGGTACCTTATGATATCTACTTGGTCTGAAACGTACGGAAATGGTACCTAAGATCTATATTTGGTTAGCAACATGTGAAAATTGATTTTTTCTGGTTTCAAACGTATTGAAATGGTACCTCAGGGTTTCTATTTGATCCGCAGCGTGTGGAAATGGTACCTCAATATTTCTATGTCTGTTACGTGAGAATTCTTTTTTTCACTGCGTGGTGTCAAATTTACCTACGTTACAATAACTTTGTTCTTCGCAATATTGTAGAAACAAAGATTTTAATGTTACAAAAAGGATCAATCTTTCTATGTCACGAATTAATCCTTTAATCAAATTGATTTCAACAAAATATCATGAAGAAATATAGAACTTCATGCTATTCTCTTTGCTTCTGTTTTTTCTGTCAATTCGGTTCCATATGGGTAACGCATTAAAGAGAGGAACATGTACGTGCAAATTGTAAGGGAAAATAAGAAGCACTGTTTAATGCCACTGTGCCAAAAGCCAAGAGAAAATGATGGAAATAGGGAAAATTGATGATTTTATTACAACATTCGAATAAGATAAAGAGTAAACATCGTCCAATAAACTTTCAAATTTAAATCGTTTAAACGGAGACGCACAGCATTAAGAATAAAGACGCAAAGAAGTAAGAACCCAGCTTTCTAAAATCAGACTACACCCTAAGATCGCGATTTTTCTCTCAGTGGGGCGCGGGTGTATAATTAATCATCATTCTGCGGAATGGTGCATTGTCATGCATTTCACATACTGTGGCAGTCATCTACAGATTGTAACTACACGTATATACTCGCTGATGAGTGTGGGATTTGTGTGAAGATTGGTGAAGCTTCAATCATCGCAAGAAATGATGTCGAATGTTCATCCAGGGGCGTAGCTGGAGTATATCTGTAAGTGTACATATAACTAGGGGTCTGGTTGATATATTAACCATACGGGACACGATGCATTGTCAAGAAAACTCTCTTTTGAACCTTTTGGTACTTCCGTAAAATCAAACATACATGATGAACACGTGTCTCCTGTGTTCAATTCTATTTAAACTTAAAAGAAGAACTAAATGGTGATATCTCATATTGGGACTCTTTGACCGGTCCAAAATCAAAATTAGCAGTTGTCGACAAAGTTTAGCGTGAATTGCACATACTTTCTCAATTAACATTATCAAATAGAAATTATTTAGAAAATGGATCAAATTGCCCCTATTGGTTTTTGAAGCAGATGCGTCAAAAGAGGGTTGTACGGAGTAATCCTGATCCACCGAGATAATTTAATTTTGTTTCAATGGTCGTATCACGTTATGAGGCTTTGTTACCGGTTCAATACCAAAAGCAGCAGTTCACGACAAAGTTTAGTGTGAATAGAACATATTTTCCCATTTATCAATATCATATAGACATTATCTAAATACATGGATAGAATTGCTCATATTGGCTTCTTAAGCAGGTGCGTCAAAGTAGGGTAGAATAGAGAAATCATACAAAATCAAAGAGAATTTCATTCATATGTAGCATTTGGTGTGATTAATTAAAATATTGAGGTAAAAGAAGTTAAATCTACGCCCAATCCAATAAAACGCACGACCCATGTCTTCCAAGCTTGCTTTGCTACGAATTGCCCGATTCGACTTGGTAATATAAACATATTTCAAATGTAGAACATATTCGTCGCCCACTTATGATATATTACGATCATGTTTGGAAAGAAATCCACAAAATTATATAAAGAAAAAGAAACATTATACTATCTTAAACCTTAAAGTTCGTTTTCTAGAGACAATGTATAAGCATGGTCACAGGTGCCTCCTCTGCGTACAGGCACTGTAGTTATACACCTGACACATGTCTGTACGCGGCATTACACACAAGTCTTTCACATTATCCTGGCATGCCTCTGTTACACAAAGGATTCCGAATTGTTTGTCAATTAGTATTGGTACTCAACAAATTCGATTTGAAGGAGGCAAAACTAGTTGTGATATAATACCCTTACTTCATCCTTCTTTAAATGTACAAATTATTGTTGGAAAAGGAGGAAATCGCACTTAGTTTCGTTTCATGAGGCTTTTGACTTAAAGGAGAAACTAAAAAAAGAAGCAAAAAATAAATAAATAAGAAAAAGAAAAGAAAAAGGTACAAAGGCAGACATTTTAACCCATTACCAAACAACAACGGCGTTTGACCAGTTGAAGACGACTCAGGAAAACATTGTGGGAAAAGGAGAAATTGCTCGTGATGAGCAATTTCTCCTTTTCCCACAATGTTTTCCGCCCTATCAGAATATCATTTTCCAATTTCATCACGTTTTTAAATGTCGTCTGCAAACTCTTTCAATTTGGGACAATCTAAAATTTGGCATTTGGTAAAGGATTAAGATTCAGCCGTGAACTAATGGGGGTCGGTATTATCCCAAACCATTTCCTTATTAAGCAACCCAACCTAAGTGACACGCTATTTGACAGAACGAGAATTTGCCGGTGGTACCATCTTATCGATTTCGAGGGAATATGGTTTCTATAATAGATCCGGGCTTTATGAGAGAAGCGTTAATCAGTGAACGTGACAAGGCGAAGAAATAGGCATTGAACAACACTTAATTGCCTCTTCAGAACCGAAGCACATGCATTGTGTACATCTAATAGCAGTATTTAAGGGACTAACTCAGAGATTTGTGCTCTGTAAGTACATGTAATAAAAGTTGATGATTTGATATTGACAATCACTTTCACTCAAGCAAAAACCATTTCCAATTTCTTTATTTCTAAATTGCTGAAATCCTGCAATTTTATTGACTAATGTGGAGCATTCGCGCCTGTCAGCGTTTCTATGGGACATCCGTTAACCCATTACCAAACAATAACGACATTTGACCAGTCTGTAGCAGACGATTCTGGAAAACAGTGTGGGAAAAGGAGAAATCGCTTGACAATGCCACGCGTTCTATACATCTAATAGGATGACTAAAGGGACTAACTCAGAAGTGTATGGCTATTCCTTATTAAGGGCAACAACAACAACAATTTGGATTTCATATCAAGTGAAACAAAATGTCCCCATATTGCTACAAAAGCACTTATCCTATAATGCCAAATCATTTAAGCAGTATAGACATTATTCCCATTCATTGATAAAAAAGAGCCAAACCACTTTCAACAGTTTATCATTTTCGTATAACGGCGATTTGTAAACCTTTCTGTGTACCTGTCATTGCATTACGCTTCACAACCTTTCTTTGTTGACTTTTTCGATAGCTTGTCTGACTTCAAACTCACAGGTATTAACTCTGAAACAGGCTCTTCCAATATCATTTCCAATGTGTAGTGAACCCAGTGCGACATCAAATATTCGTCACACACTAATGATGTATTACGATTGTGTTGGGAAAGCAGTTAACGGCTTAACATAGTATTGCCCAGTACTTATGATGAAATACATGTGGTATTGATAGGCCTGCTGACCGTTCGGATGAAATCTGAAGTATTGCGAAAACACCGAAAATCATTAACCCTATCCGACCTTACTCGCAAAACATGCCTTTTAAGTAGGCTTTGCCACCAATTGCCGTAATGCGACTTGCTAATGTAGACATGTCAAGGGTTCAGCGCAATACTATAGTAAGTGCTTCATGTTTATGAAGCACTTACTATAGTCTTGCACTGAATCCTCGACATCATGTATCTCCAACGTCGACGAAAGAGAGTAGATCATAAAAAAAGTAACATTGATTTACCTGTGCTGCGTCCTCCATCTTTATGTAGTGTAATGTGCTGTTTGGGTTACTTCTCTAATGATGAGTATTCTACCGATGTCTTGAGTCTTGGTTTTACCGCCTCAAGCACATTGCTTTTTGATAAAGCCCTGAAATAGGAAATAACAGTACAGATATGAACACAATATAAATGTGAAAATAATACATACATTTTATGATAATGTGGTTATAATGCATATAAGTGAATATAACGCTTATAAGGGGGTATAATGCATACATGTGAATGTAATGAATATAAGTGACAAGTATGGATATAGAATACAATACATATCTGTGAATAAAATGCATCAAGAATAACATAATGCATATATGTGAACAATATGCAAAAAAAGATGATATAAAGTAAATGTGTGAATATAATGCATATTAGAATATTATGCGAATATAAATATATTGTTATGAAAAAGCGACAGTCGATTTCGCAGATGACCTGAAATTTAGGGGATGTTCAATGTGTTGTTCTTGGTCAAATACTTTGTTGTTGGTATTTGTCAGAATCGCCCAATCAAGACATGACTTACAAGAACCAAAAGATTTGATACACCGTTTTACTCGTAGGGTGAATTTGTGACTGGTCCAAATTGAGAGCAACGGTAGTCTACGAAAGTGTTACGGTACTATAAATCAATGACATTTGGTAGAAACCATTGTGATAAAGCGGACAAAGTTACCCTTCAGGAGCAGCATACCCATTTATCAGTGTGGTTTCTAAAGAACGATCCTGCATATGCATCTAGTTAAGGTTTCATTAAGGAATGGGGTGTGTGAAACGCAACAAACATACATGTGCAACATCGTTTAGTAACAGTCGCTTTCGTCTGTAAATCCATTTTACAGTATTTCGCAGGTTCAATGCAAGATAACAATAACTGTCTTAAAAATATGAAGCATTTACTCTGTAGTTATACACTGAATACATCTTCAAGTTTGTGTGGCTTCAAAAATGAAGGATATACGTAATTTACAACGTATAAAGATAGAATACTCATAATCCGCCATTCTGAAACTGATCTTTTCGTCTGATTACTTCGTTCCTTCTCGGTATACCTCGGTCGCGGCCGTAACTATTCGGTGTAAATGGAATAGTTCATGTCCCGAACGATGTATACCGAGAACGACTGAAGTAATCCGAGAAAAAAAAGAGTTACAAATCGGTGAAGTATGGGTATTCTATCTTAAGTACTCCGTAAATGGGATACAGTTATATTTAGTCAGATCAAATTATAACCATGCATGATTTCCCGTTTAATGGTCCGTAACTGTTTTTGTAGAACGCAATTGCATCTAATACGGGCAAAACTTAACTCTCGTTAAACATAGAAAAAATTGTTTGACGACTTCACGAACTGTGGCAAAAATCGCGTCCAATCCCCCCTATGTAACCATATCGGATCAAGTCAATTCGACATGATTAATTCGTCTCTCACCCCTGATCAGTTTTGTTCAGGCGGGAAACAGTCGAAGGTTTAGATCGATTATCGATCAATACGGGTTAGCCAACAGTAGATAAATGCACTGAATTCTGCAATATAACTTAAAATGGTTGAAATGGCGTTGAAATCCGATCCTACCAACCAACCAACTGACTGAGATGTTGAAGTTAGGGGTTGGTTTTAGGGTTGCGCATATATACTTCTATGTCTGAGCCGTATTGATTATGGAATATCGGATTGTATGCAAATAATTACTATACAAACATACAAGTCTTATTGATAGAAGGTGTTGTTTGGCGGCACCAACTTCTTTATTTGAAATGGATAGGATTGGAATTTCAAATCATCTTCAACATTTTTTATGGTAATCGCAGGTGTCAGTGCAGTGTTTTGGGATATCAGATTGTATAGAAATAAATTTTATATAAACATACAAGTCTTATTGATAGAAGGTGTTGTTTGGCGGCACCAACTTCTTTATTTGAAATGGATAGGATTTGAATTTTAAATCGTCTTCAACATTTTTTATGGTAATCGCAGGTGTCAGTGCAGTGTTTTGGGATATCAGATTGTATAGAAATAAATATTATATAAACATATAAGTCTTATTGATAGAAGGTGTTGTTTGGCGGCACCAACTTCTTTATTTGAAATGGATAGGATTTAAATTTTAAATCGTCTTCAACATTTTTTATGGTAATCGCAGGTGTCAGTGCAGTGTTTTGGGATATCAGATTGTATAGAAATAAATATTATATAAACATACAAGTCTTATTGATAGAAGGTGTTGTTTGGCGGCACCAACTTCTTTATTTGAAATGGATAGGATTGGAATTTTGAATCGTCTTCAACATTTTTTATGGTAATCGCAGGTGTCAGTGCAGTGTTTTGGGATATCAGATTGTATAGAAATAAATATTATATAAGCATACAAGTCTTATTGATAGAAGGTGTTGTCTGGCGGCACCAACCTCTTTATTTGAAATGGATAGGATTTGAATTTTAAATCGTCTTCAACATTTTTTATGGTAATCGCAGGTGTCAGTGCAGTGTTATGGGATATCAGATTGTATAGAAATAAATATTATATAAACATATAAGGCTTATTGATAACGGATGCTACTTGGCAAAATAAACTTGTAGGTTCCTGGTTTAATTGGAATACTATATGAATGTGTTTTGCGTTGTAGTGAACATACTTTTTGTTTTAAAATACACTTGCAGGGGTCAAAGAAGCGTAATGGGATATCCGATTGTTTGAAAATAGATACTACATAAACAATAAGGAGTATTGTTATTGGGTGGGGTTTGATGGAATTACCTGTACAGAAAAGAAAAAAACCATATCGTTCAAATTTTCAAAGTGAAACGATTATGCAGAATTGGAGTGTTGTAAAGAAACTATTAGAGCCAATGAGAGAGTTTTAGAGAGGTAATCCGAGACGGACATAAAGAAAAAACATAAAAACCTCAATGTGAATCATTCTTCAAGCAACGGGTTGCTCTCTCAAATATCCCTTTAAGGTATAGGCCTTTTCAGAAAGTGTTGTTATCTTTTCTTGAATACTCTTAATCGGAGATACGAAATTTTCGGTAGCTTCCGGTTTAAGACTTCCGGGTATTAAATAATAACAGCTGACATTGAGAAACATAGATAAACTGCTGCGGGTATTTTAACAATGCCGTCGAAAGTCGTGTTTGTAAAAACTACATTGGAAAGATTGTTGAGGATGGGAAATATCAAAGTATATCCTTACTCTCTGTTTACTCTCTAGCGGACAATTTACCCAGTTTCCCGAGATAAAACACTGTATACCTACGCGGTTAGAACGTTGCGATTCATTTTTAGTGAGAAGAGTCGATCCTCTGCTAAAACATTAATTAAAGTATAGAATACGATGATGAAGATCTGTTTGATTATTGCCTTAACTTATGATAACATAATTTAAAATCCATTTTGCAATCTAACATTTTCAAACGATGTTGTACCATGTAAATGCAAACACGATGAACAGATGATATCATGCAAGCTGATCAAACCTACTTAATAAATGTTCCACTTATTTATGGGACATTCCATCAAATTATGTCCAATAAGAGTGACAAATAAATGTTAACTTATAAGAGATTATAGAAATGATTATATTCATGTTTAATTATCGGCAATTTAACAATAATTACACCTACCGAGTCAACGTTAGATTCCTCTAATTTAAAACATGTCCATACCATTCACTCTACTTAGAATTACTGTTTCCAAGACCCTTCAAGCAGAACGATTTACCCTAATCTGACTTTGCAACGCCAATCAAAATATGATTCCGTCATTATATAGCAACCAATGGCATGCCTCGAAGCCATATAACACACAACTATGTGTCAACGAAACATGATGTGATGCGCGCCTGTGTATTTCGGCAAGCTTCAAAAGATTCATATCTTTCACGTCGAGGGTTTTATTGCTTCTTTTATTGGTCAACTGCATAACGTAGGAAATAACATATACGATCTTTTTTTACCCTCTATATTCGACCAAATATGCATCAACCCTTTATGAGTTAATTCCCTATGTTACTGAGTGTCCGGTCGTTTTGTTATGTACAAGGTTTATTCCCATTTTGTCTAAAGTCTATTTTACCAATTTTCACACCATTTCAGACAGAAGTTCCATTTCACCTACACGGAAAAATTTGGTTGTTTTTGACACTAACTGAGTAGAAAATCAATCCAACCTATAATCACTTTTTCTATGGAGGGTTTGTGGGAAAGAAAAATATGTATGAAGTGTAGATCCAGAAAAGAATATTTTTCTTATGTTGGTCTACACTATTTCTCGTAATATGCTTCTAACAAATTATGCAGATTCAGAATAATCTAAATCTTTTAAAGATATTTTAATCAATTAGAAATGAAATGAAAATATTTCTTTAAACTGTAGATCTTTTGGCAATTTAATCTGTAGACAACGTGGGAATTGAAACCTTTATGGGATGTAGACTAAATGGGAAGTCCTTATGTAGAAAATTCATTTGCCTATGTACTATGTTTCATATTTGTTGAACCCGCATGTCTTGATCTGCCGACATGTATGTTTAGTTTGCTCTGTTTTACCCCAAATAGTTATGACTTTATGGTTCATGCGATGTAATACAGAATTACATTATGTAAAATGAGGCTTCTTATAAGCAACGAAGAAAAAAAGCACCTTTGGACCACCCCTGGTCTTTGAAGTAAACTATTAAACAGACTTAAGAGTCAGATTCGGCAATAAGGGTTTATTTGGAACATTTCACTTACTTTGTTGACGACTTTTTGCCTTGTAATCATATTGATAAATAGTTCAAAGATTTGCTAGAAAATATTGTTTCTCTTACTTTGAACTTAATTGATTGCGTAGTAATCTTTTGATTAAATGTCTCTTATAATTGTTGTTTAACAAGAACGATTGTGTTTTTGTTTGAGTTTGTTTTGTAATTATATATCATTAAAATGATAATTTACACATTTGTAATCTCTTTTCAATTCAATGGATTGTTGCCAGTTTTCCTTCTTAATTACATTCAAAGGGTCAATTGACAAACTTTGGCTATCACAGGGATTAAGAGTGTTGATGCAAATTAACACCAATCTGCCACGTTTGCACCATATGTCACACCCTTTATTGTTTAGCCAATCGAGAGATAGAGTTATTAACCATCGGCAATCTGAGGTCCTTTAAACATATGAAAGATCTCCACAACCCTGTGTCCCTCGTTATTTAGTAAGCGTTATTTGAATGTAGGTTCAACAGGTGGAAAAAATGGACTGGGACTGTTTTCATAGCCCGTAATATTTGGATACGATATATCATCAAAGGTAGGCTGACAGAGAACCTCATATAACAACTAATTCTCTATTTAAGGTACTTTATTTATACGACAAATTTCAATTTTAAGAAAAAATATATACTTATTGGAGAAACAAAACCTCTACACATTATTGACAAAAATGCTGATGTTTGTTCTATCTTATTTCAAATCCGTAAATCGAACTTAATGCAAATTTGTAATAACATTCCAGAAATATGTGTTCCATTCATTCTTTCCTTCCATCAACCAGCCGATTAACACATTTTTGATCTGTCAAAGCATTTAATTCAGACAAAAACATATACTTGTTTGCCTTTTATCACACGGAATGTCATGTTTTAACTGAACTGCGGTGCGCTATTCGGGTCTGATTAAATTCAATTTAATCTAATTTCCTTTTATAACGAGGCTTGGCAACAGCCAACAACAAATCTTTCTGTTGATGTTTTCGTATGTAAATCTCTGATTTTGGTACATGAAGCTTATAAATTTCAAAATCCGATCGATAGCGATCGTTTTCTTTGACTTTGCCCACATTCTTCTTTCGAAATTAATACCCGGAAGTGAAGGTATTCCGAATGTGGCCCGATTTTTCAAAGGGAGACAAACCACGTTTCTGAAAAGGCCTATAGTGTCACTGATAAGCCTTATCTCTATAGGCCTTTTCAGAAACGTGGTTTGTCTCCCTTTGAAAAATCGGGCCACATTCGGAATACCTTCACTTCCGGGTATTAATTTCGAAAGAAGAATGTGGGCAAAGGCAAAGAAAACGATCGCTATCGATCGGATTTTGAAATTTATAAGCTTCATGTACCAAAATCAGAGATTTACATACGAAAACATCAACAGAAAGATTTGTTGTTGGCTGTTGCCAAGCCTCGTTATAAAAGGAAATTAGATTAAATTGAATTTAATCAGACCCGAATAGCGCACCGCAGTTCAGTTAAAACATGACATTCCGTGTGATAAAAGGCAAACAAGTATATGTTTTTGTCTGAATTAAATGCTTTGACAGATCAAAAATGTGTTAATCGGCTGGTTGATGGAAGGAAAGAATGAATGGAACACATATTTCTGGAATGTTATTACAAATTTGCATTAAGTTCGATTTACGGATTTGAAATAAGATAGAACAAACATCAGCATTTTTGTCAATAATGTGTAGAGGTTTTGTTTCTCCAATAAGTATATATTTTTTCTTAAAATTGAAATTTGTCGTATAAATAAAGTACCTTAAATAGAGAATTAGTTGTTATATGAGGTTCTCTGTCAGCCTACCTTTGATGATATATCGTATCCAAATATTACGGGCTATGAAAACAGTCCCAGTCCATTTTTTCCACCTGTTGAAACTACATTCAAATAACGCTTACTAAATAACGAGGGACACAGGGTTGTGGAGATCTTTCATATGTTTAAAGGACCTCAGATTGCCGATGGTTAATTACTCTATCTCTCGATTGGCTAAACAATAAAGGGTGTGACATATGGTGCAAACGTGGCAGATTGGTGTTAATTTGCATCAACACTCTTAATCCCTGTGATAGCCAAAGTTTGTCAATTGACCCTTTGAATGTAATTAAGAAGGAAAACTGGCAACAATCCATTGAATTGAAAAGAGATTACAAATGTGTAAATTATCATTTTAATGATATATAATTACAAAACAAACTCAAACAAAAACACAATCGTTCTTGTTAAACAACAATTATAAGAGACATTTAATCAAAAGATTACTACGCAATCAATTTAAGTTCAAAGTAAGAGAAACAATATTTTCTAGCAAATCTTTGAACTATTTATCAATATGATTACAAGGCAAAAAGTCGTCAACAAAGTAAGTGAAATGTTCCAAATAAACCCTTATTGCCGAATCTGACTCTTAAGTCTGTTTAATAGTTTACTTCAAAGACCAGGGGTGGTCCAAAGGTGCTTTTTTTCTTCGTTGCTTATAAGAAGCCTCATTTTACATAATGTAATTCTGTATTACATCGCATGAACCATAAAGTCATAACTATTTGGGGTAAAACAGAGCAAACTAAACATACATGTCGGCAGATCAAGACATGCGGGTTCAACAAATATGAAACATAGTACATAGGCAAATGAATTTTCTACATAAGGACTTCCCATTTAGTCTACATCCCATAAAGGTTTCAATTCCCACGTTGTCTACAGATTAAATTGCCAAAAGATCTACAGTTTAAAGAAATATTTTCATTTCATTTCTAATTGATTAAAATATCTTTAAAAGATTTAGATTATTCTGAATCTGCATAATTTGTTAGAAGCATATTACGAGAAATAGTGTAGACCAACATAAGAAAAATATTCTTTTCTGGATCTACACTTCATACATATTTTTCTTTCCCACAAACCCTCCATAGAAAAAGTGATTATAGGTTGGATTGATTTTCTACTCAGTTAGTGTCAAAAACAACCAAATTTTTCCGTGTAGGTGAAATGGAACTTCTGTCTGAAATGGTGTGAAAATTGGTAAAATAGACTTTAGACAAAATGGGAATAAACCTTGTACATAACAAAACGACCGGACACTCAGTAACATAGGGAATTAACTCATAAAGGGTTGATGCATATTTGGTCGAATATAGAGGGTAAAAAAAGATCGTATATGTTATTTCCTACGTTATGCAGTTGACCAATAAAAGAAGCAATAAAACCCTCGACGTGAAAGATATGAATCTTTTGAAGCTTGCCGAAATACACAGGCGCGCATCACATCATGTTTCGTTGACACATAGTTGTGTGTTATATGGCTTCGAGGCATGCCATTGGTTGCTATATAATGACGGAATCATATTTTGATTGGCGTTGCAAAGTCAGATTAGGGTAAATCGTTCTGCTTGAAGGGTCTTGGAAACAGTAATTCTAAGTAGAGTGAATGGTATGGACATGTTTTAAATTAGAGGAATCTAACGTTGACTCGGTAGGTGTAATTATTGTTAAATTGCCGATAATTAAACATGAATATAATCATTTCTATAATCTCTTATAAGTTAACATTTATTTGTCACTCTTATTGGACATAATTTGATGGAATGTCCCATAAATAAGTGGAACATTTATTAAGTAGGTTTGATCAGCTTGCATGATATCATCTGTTCATCGTGTTTGCATTTACATGGTACAACATCGTTTGAAAATGTTAGATTGCAAAATGGATTTTAAATTATGTTATCATAAGTTAAGGCAATAATCAAACAGATCTTCATCATCGTATTCTATACTTTAATTAATGTTTTAGCAGAGGATCGACTCTTCTCACTAAAAATGAATCGCAACGTTCTAACCGCGTAGGTATACAGTGTTTTATCTCGGGAAACTGGGTAAATTGTCCGCTAGAGAGTAAACAGAGAGTAAGGATATACTTTGATATTTCCCATCCTCAACAATCTTTCCAATGTAGTTTTTACAAACACGACTTTCGACGGCATTGTTAAAATACCCGCAGCAGTTTATCTATGTTTCTCAATGTCAGCTGTTATCATTTAATACCCGGAAGTCTTAAACCGGAAGCTACCGAAAATTTCGTATCTCCGATTAAGAGTATTCAAGAAAAGATAACAACACTTTCTGAAAAGGCCTATAGGTATAAACCATCCGATTATCGAAGACCATTAACGCATACATAATTAGTCACCCTGGGTACCTATTTGCACAGGATTATCTCCGATAATTGTTATTGATTGGGGTACTGTTAATCAAACCCAAATTAATGCATTTTACATTCATCTAATAGATTTTCTCAAAGAATAAAAGACGACGAGAACAAAATTTCCTTTAAGTTGATGTTTTTTTCTTTATTTAGTGATACATTCATATCAGGATTAAGTTGTAGAAAATTAAACAAACAATGAAAATGTATATTACGGCATGAATTATACAAAATGAAAAGTAATAATATGACTTATGTGTTCTACCTGAGAGATCCCTAATTTGTTTTTCTGTTTTGTCATCGATTGTAGGGAATTTTGTTGCCGAAAAATACCATTCATGACTCGAGATACATACTTTGTCTTTGCATATTTCTCAACAAAGCTGAATCGTTTTACTTCAATTCCCATTCAAACCGTTTCCAAAATGAAGAAAAGAATGTTTTTCAACGCAATATTGCTTTGTAAAGAAGTTAAACCTGGTCCTTCTTATAAATGTAAAACAGTAAAAATCAACTCATTTTGGCAACGAAACATGCTAATATTTCCGTAAAATACGTGTCCATGGGTGATGAATTTACCAAAAGCTCGTAGTTGTAGTCAAAGTCGGAGGAATGATCTAATTTGCTTGTCCGTGAATTGGTAATATTTATCAACATTTCATCATCTTCAGGCTTAAAAAAAACGATCAAATTACTGCTCTGAATCTACATTGATGTCTGACTTGCGATCGGAAACACCGAATTGGCTAAATATTTTAAAAAGGCCGTCTTTATAACGCCAATTATTTGACGGCTCGATTTTCAATCGCCTTTAAACTTTGAACAATAGCTCCGTGTCATAAACATCCTTTACAGGTCGCGTGCCGTATGCTCTGGTTTTAATTGGATAGTATTTTTAGAAATGTGTTAAGTTACTAAAGAATTGCATGAAATCCTTATCGAGTCTTTACAAATCGGCAGTGTTTTGATCTTTTATGACCGGAAGACTTCTCATTAATTGGATTGGTAATTTGGATTCCCTTCATCTCAATTTGATAGCGTTATTTCCATAAGCGTGTCGTGAGACCATTATCAAAAGATTCTCTCTAGAGCAAAAGTTTAAACTTTGGCCCTATAATTTTATCATCGGAAATGAAAGAAGACATATTTATTTAAGAGGAAAATAAACTTTGGAGAAAATGACGTGTGTGCAAAGATGTGTTTTTTAGAGCTAAAGTTGAATCAATTTTTCAGCTGTCAAAAAGCGTTCTATGCGGTAATCGATAGAACGTCAAAATAGGTTTTATACGGTAATAGGTATAACGGCGAAAAGGGTTTTATACGGTAATCGATAAGGCGGCGAACGGCGCTATATACCGTAAAGGGATATATAACACACATTATCTGAGCTTGGCCGATCAGTTTTCACAAACACACCACACTTTAGAGTTTTTAGACTAAACAGATTTTTTAACAACACGATATGAATTTTCGTCAAATGTTAAGAATCTTAGCGATGGAAATTACTAATTCATTTTCTTGGCTTTTGTACCTGACCTATCTCTTGTCAAAATAAAATTCCATTCCTTTACGAATATGGGCCACGTCACGCGAAAAGGGGCACTCGGACATAGCAAACAGTGTAGCCCCAGACCAGCCGCCACGTCACTGACGTGGCGGCTGGTCTGGGGCTACACTGTTTGCCATCTAAGAGGACATCCAGTTATACCTTTAAATAAATACAAATGATAACTTTCGTGACTAGATGCTGGAATAATAGCGCTAAGATAGAGCTGAGTCAGCGCTTTTTTTTTTATATGTCCGAGTGCCCATTTTCGCGTGACGCGGCCCATATAGTAAATTGTACTGCAAGGGGTATTAGTTTAGGTAGGTTGTTATAGGGTGGCTAAGGGAACTAGAAACAATTCATGGCTGCTTTCCAAAAAGGAAACATTGTGATAATGGTGACAGACGAAAAGTTCAAGTCATGATTTATATATAACAGAACACCTGAAGACATATATACATGTATATGCACATGTACCAGGCCGCGACTCGAACTTGTTAGTGATTACCCACCGGTTTCTAGCCAAACTGGCCAACTTGGCCTGTCTCACGATAGTAATGTTTTCTTTGGCAAAACATTTAATAAGGAAAACGTTTGCAAATAGTTCGCGAATGACCGTAAATCGTAGAATTTCACGTCACTAACACGAATATTCGTTGTTTTCGGCGAAAGGCAGTCCAGTTTGTCTCGCCAATTGCGCATTGTGAACTTGTGAAACTTTAACTGCTTGTTAAGATGTTTATATTGTATTGTAAATGTTAAAGTTGATAATGCAGTTTGATTGTTTTAGTTTTAATTTTAGCCACAACAATCTGAGATGTTAGAGGTCAATTATCCTAAAACGTTTTATTTTGATAATGACGGAGTTTGGTCAGCATTTACGCACATAGACACGATCGTTCCTACTTTCGATCATGTTGTTGTTGTTACTGTTTACTTCTTTTAGATTGGAATGTTATTGAATTTGGTTGGCTTTTCATTGTTTAAACGTATTACCGTGAAACAAATGGTTCGCCGCAAACGTTTTTGACCCTTTGTGAACGCAATGTAAGTGGTATCTCGGATAGGTATACACATTTTAAACTGAACTCCCAGTTTCCTTTCTTTTTTCGACGGGTGACAACGATAGAGAGCATTAATCATACACGTATAGCGCCTGCGTTCCCGTGGGAAATCATGTTTCAAGTCGTCATTACATCTATCCTGCGTCTATGTGTCAAAACGAGACGGTCCCCAAAAGACCTGATGCTCGTCTCACCAAATTTCGTGCGACAGTTTTCTCGTAAACTTAGATGTAGATAAATGTGTCTGACAAAAATGTGTAAATGTAAAAATAAACGAAAGTTAGGTGAAAACGTAAATATTTCCCGTAAATATAAGTTGAAGTCAAATTCTCGGTCGTGTAAACATTGAAAACGGAAGCTTCTTCTAAAATCTGTCGTAATTCAACGTATGATCCTATTCGCAAATCAGTTATTTTTGATAAAACGACCGAAACCTACAAGGCAGGTGAAAAAAACGTTTTATTCACGATTAAGCATATTCATTTGATACATTGAAGAGTTATGAGTTAATAAAAAGTGAGGAACGAATGATAACTCTTCACGGGAGATCGACCTTTGACCTGTCATTGATTACTTGGATATTTCCGTGACCTGAGAAATACACCTCGTACATAAGTGTTACTGTAAGGTTACAAATTTCGAAAAGATCGTCCCCGCCTAATAACACATCTGCTATGAACGACCACGTTGAGTAGGTCAATGTATATGGAAATGTTGCAGAGCCTCCCCTGGAATATTTTTTCTTGTCGCAACCACTTTCGCAAATTGGATATTTTTGGAGCCAAATTTGAAAAAGTGGAGCCAAAATAGGAGCCAATTTTAAGTGGTCAAGTATAAGCCGTACTTCAGTGAAAACTTCTTTTTATTCTTAAATCTAGTGCAGCTCATTACTGTTTTATGAGTACTTAGAAATTGCCAGACAAAAACAACTAATCACATCATTTTTTTACATTTTATTTTACATACACTTTTTTATTACAGTACATAGCATCATTTTTTACATAACAATGCTTTGTCACATTCTCCTTCTTTAAAATATTGCAACCATTTGAAAAGCTGTTTGATTTTTGTGCCTTTTGGCAAATCTCACAAAACATTGATTTTAACTTCGGATCATATCTTAACCAACTGTTCCCTATTTTCCATGAGTCTTTAAATGCTCGAGTTTTGGCAATTCTAGAAGGAGGCAAAGGGAAGTCAGAGTCTAAAGGACGTTTCGAAGCCATTTTTGCAATTGACAATGATTCCCGAAATCAGCAAGGTTGTATAGTGAATGCATCTTGGATGCAATTAAATAGCAGTGTTTGAAGTGTATGCTTAATTGTAATTAATGAGCAACATATCCAAAAATATGTACGTAATTACTTACCACCGTCTTTAATTTTCAACACCCGATACTGTTTGATAATTGCCATTTCAATTTACTATTGTCTCTGATCATGCGTTCACGCCAATCTGTCTTAATTACACACTGATTTAAGCAAAGGGTGTAAAGGCAAACACACGTGGTAGAAATAATTATTGCCGCTGATTCATTTGTTGTTTTTATGACGGGATTAAACTTTAATCCGATTGTTGACAGTCAATTGTGTACGAACTGGATTGGGTGCAAACTGCGATACATACGGGTCTTTACGAGCTGGTTCCCGTGTTATACAGGTAGAAATTCTCCGATAAGAGCGTAACTGGGATGATCCAAGCTGAAACTGCGTGACATATGAGTGAAATATCTACGTCTGGATCATTCGGACTAATAAGAGCGGTGACTTGCTATTATTCCGGGGGTCGCTTAGGCCTTCGACAATTGGAAAATATGGTTTGTCGCAAACACTTTCGCAAAACTGTGTTTTTTTTCTTAAATCGGCGAAATTTTTCGCAATTTGCGAAATTGGCGATCGACAGCGGAGGCCCTGTGTTGTACATCATTTTAAATCATTATTTTTGAACGGTTACATGATAGTTGAATTATAAGTAGTGGTACATATCTGTTTCCTTAATCAAATTAAATGATCATCTAAATGTTATATTCAAGGTTTATATTTATCTCGCGAGGAACAACATGGCGGCTTCCATTATAATATCAGAGGTCTTTTCATTGGATAAACCCGATGAGTTTAGATTCACATATACGCAGAGATCATAAACCTCCACCAAACACGAGGTAATAAACATAGACTTATGTTTACAATTTTCCGGGGTACTCTTCTTCCTTGTTACATTTGCGTTAAAGGCACATCAAAGGAGAGGAGTACAAATAAATTACTGAAAATTATATGGAATTCTTTTATTATGTTCATAAAAGTAATAAGAATTAGTTTAGGAATGCATTGAGACCCTATTAAATAGACTCATTCAAAATGAGTTATTTTGTGCTTGAAATACAGTTGTCTCCAATTCAATCATGTTTGTTAACATATTCAAAATAACGAGTTCTGATTGGTCAGTTAAAAAATATGTGTATCAACTGTCAAGGTCAGAGTTGAAGACTCAGGAAATCTGAATTATTAATCTTGCTTATCTGGGTTATTTCTGGTTAACTTTCACATTTAAGTTGAGCTGATGGTGTTTTCTGGTGATAACTATTTGAATCTGTCCAAAAGTTTACCAAATAATATAGTTTGATATATCATTAATCTCCTTTTATGGGCCTTTAAAGTAAGCATCTATCGTTCAAGCATTTAATGAGACAGATCCCTCGTACTCGATCCATCAATTGATAATTCTTCGAGCTTTTGGTATGCTACTTCAACATGTCTCTTTTGTTTCTGAGGCGACTCGCCAATACATGAATATCCTATAGACCGCTAACTACTGATTTGCCACCCTCCTCCCCTAACGGATGCCCATTTAGTTGGCAATTACGTCCTAGCTGTGAACGAGGCCTTTCAAATGCTAATATCGCTGACAAGTATCTGGCACCAACTAACGTACGTGTTAGAGAAAATGTCGCTGTGTGACAATGGCGTGAAGTGTTCATTGTATTGTAAAAGCGAAAGCGTTGTCGCAGACCAGCCTGTGTGAACAACAATGGCTAATATGGACCAATGCCTATCGCTTTCGTTATGCAATGTATATCAGTTGCGTATCTACCTGTACGTAGAATACGCACGCACCTTAGTACACATTGTCCATAGATAAGGAACGTCTGAGATCTTTATTGAGCATCCTTTATCAATGTCATAGTTTAACCCAATGTGTTTTATGAATACATGTATCTCCATGTTCGAATTATCCTTAGTTTGCACCAGATGGAGCATAGAAAATGAAATATTCTCTTGGGGGAGTATGCCCAAGACCCCCGGCCACCCACTGACCGTGCGTACACATACTAAATTGTCTTAGCTACGCCCCTGTATATGTATATTTTCCCCTGGATCAACACCCACCCTTATTGTGTATTCTGAATTTGTTTTGATAATTAGTCACATGTAATTATATATTGTTATCTGTTGAAATGAAATAAAATATACATATATGTACATGTTTGAGTACACAAATGTTGATTTATCCCTTGTAGTGCTGGGACCGACTTCGTGCTTATGCACACAGGTTGGATTCGCACAGTTACACAATTCTATATTTGTTGAAAGTAAAATATTTGACCCTTATAGTGCTCGAACCTACATCATGCTTATGCAAACAGTTTAGATCCAGTAAATTGGCGGCTGACCTGTGATCTAACCTGTTTGCTACGCTGAGTATCTTACCTCATCAAATTTAAGCAGATATGTAAGCTTTTGGAAAGCCGACGACATACAAATCTATTTTTAGAAAATTAACCAGCACCGTTATGGTTAATACAGGGCGTCAGTCATTTAGAGAGCTGCGACAACAGTTTACATTGGAGCGTTAACTATTGCCAAGAAGTAAAGAAATTGAACTTGTAACCGTAGGTCTAAGGGTCAATCCTCACGTGCCTGGCACTGGTAAAGTCTGGGAAAATAGTAATATAACTTGAATACTGTTGATAAGGTTTTAAGCCCCATAAAAACCAACAAACATCGGTACTTTAACTTAGTGCTCATTTAGGTGAATAACGCAGTTTCCCATCGACTCCAATGAATCTGAAAAGCATTGCAACTGACAACTGGCTCAGAGACAAGTCGGCGACAGGTAAACACGTAAAGTCTGTTAAGACATTAGTAAATACATACCTATGTAACCAATGTAAGGTGTGGTAATTATGTGTACACTGTATATACGTATTGTTGTATTGAGACAAACATTGTCGAGCACAGTTCTACACACGAAGCTGGTCCCAGACGACTCGTTATGCTAATGAAACACACCGGTAAGATCGGATCCAGAAAATAGGTGACGCTGGGTTAGTCACAACAATAAAGAGGCTATCTCACAGAATGTGTTTTTGAGATCCATACAATAAAATTCGATTTATTCGTGCTTATAATTGGCTCACTCGTTTTAATAACGTTCAGTGCACAAGGTTGAAAGAAGCAAAGCGTTTGGTATTGTGGATGCAGTGTAAAATAAAAATTATTCGATTTTTGTCTTTTTTCCCATTTCCTTCACTGCTTCCTGTGATTAAAATGTATTGCCTTCGGAGATACAATAAAGTGAGTTGTAGAAAAGGGATAAATTAGCTTAATAGTACCATACTGTTCCTGTTTTCCCCTTTCTATATATTTCTTTTGTAATTAAAATGCATTGCCTTCAGAAGAAACAATAAAGTGGGCTGAAGACGGTAAAATTAAAAGATTAATCTAGCGATACTGCAAGGGTGTTAGAAAGCCGATGGCATTTTCAATGTTTTCACATAGGAAACAGTACAGTATTGTATGAACATGTAACCGGACTCGGGTCCAACTTTGGAATAAATCGTTTCCGACTTTATATTTTCATACAGTCGATACCCCTGATTCCGTGAGAGTGTCATTTGGCAAGACTCCTCGGAGGTCTAATCTAGTACTGGTGAATCAATGAATGCCATTGCATTACTGCACTGTCGTTGACATTGTATTTGTACCCAAATATAAAAGCACCGTTCTATCATGCGAATGCAAAGAAGTCTCACATATGCGTTTACATGCAAAGGTCTTTTGCAGTCTGTGACATTTCTAAAATACATCAACAAATTATTGTCGTAATGGTACGGGACCGTAACCCATAACCAAACGCCAAATTTTCGACTGTTCCAATTTGAAAGAGATTGCAGACAACATTTCAAAATGTGATGAAATTGAAAAATAATCTTCCGATAGGGCAGAAAACATTGTGGGAAAAGAAGAAATTGCTCGGGACGAGCAATTTCTCCTTTTCCCACAATGTTTTCCAGAGTCGTCTGCAATAAAGTAGTAAAATGTCGTTACTGTTTGGTAATGGGTTAAACGTTCAAGTAGAAGCTCAGAATCGGCGAGGACATGTTGCAAATATTACCAGCAGAGAAGCCGACAAGAGTTTTCATGTAGTACATAATCAAGTCTTGCTTTCTCGATTTAAGCTCGGGTAGAATTGTATGTACGGAATAAAACCCCGCCGGAATAAACACCTTTCCTAAAATACGTTTACAGTTGCAAATCACATGTATGATACGTTACAAACAAATCTACGAATCCCGGAATAAACCCCCGCCGGAAGAAACACCCTTCCTTACAAACGTTTACAGTCAAGAATGATATGTATGATATCTAAGGTTCTTACAGATCTACGAATCCCGTATTCAACTCCCGCCGGAAGAAACAACCTTCCCCCAAAAAAACCCGGCATATCGTAAGAAACACCCTGTCTAATTTTGTATACACGGAAGAAACACACTCGCTGATTTTGCATATGCGGAATAAACCCCCTTCCATATTGGATGACAGTTTGGAAGGGGGTTTATTGCACCTATATGAAAACTGGGAGAGAGGTTGTCCCGCTATGAAAGGATGTTTCTGGCTTGTATGCTAAATGTGAAATAGGGTTTCTTCCGTAGATTTGTATGTAACGTATCATACATGTGATTCGCGATTATAAACGATAAAACAGACTAACACATGATGAGTAAAAGAACAGGCGAAGATATCCTACCTTAGACAACATGCCTCCATTTACCGTGATAAGCAAATTAGGAGTACTAGATAAGTCATGGCGGTGTGCATAACAGGTATGTCTTAATCAGTACCTTGCAAACGGTGTGCACATGGCGCACATTCGTTCCCATGATTGCTTGAAATTCTCTGTGCTTTACAATGCGGAGCTGTAAACCTTGAAAGAGGGGCGTTAACCCCTCATTTAAATAAAGTAGATTCGACCTTTTGGGATAAAGCTTTAGTTGACAAATCAATCAAAGGTACACTGCTAGCACTATCATTGATTGATTTAGGAACATGTTTTACCTGTCAAAAAACTACAATACCCTGAAAAAATTACTGGCGTGCCTCAGATTTTCAAACAATTGCTTCATGTAAATGATTGGGGCAGTTTCTGTCGATGTTCAGCTGTAAATCTATTGAACACGACGTTCATTCAATAAAACAAAAGCAGAAATTGAGCTTCGTTTACATTCTGGTCGCTTGCCATTAATGCTCTTCAGGCCTATTTTGGAATTTGATTTATCTCCCTTGGTAAAATCGGATCTCATTTGGAATACCCCAACTTCCGGATAATCATTTCTCAATTATAAAGTTTATTTACGACTCGCTTTGGTTGCCAATGACCTACTCTTATCCCAAGGTGCTGTTTATTGTTGTAGTTAAACTTATTTATTTTACATCGATTGTGAAACAAGTTCTTATAACTTATATTAATCACTATCGATTCAGCTTCCTGAATCATAACCAGTACTCGCACCAAAGATGGGTTAATGAAGGTCCCAAGGCGGAACCTGTTTCTCAAGGGATTCGAACCAACGACCTTAGTATCCGGAGGCCGGCGCACTACTCCTGCACCACTGTCCTTCACGATTAGTGCGAGATATTTTCGGAGACATTGATCTATGGGATCAACGTTCGGGTAGTTTGCCTTCAAATGGACTAAAACTGAGCTACTGAGTCGTCAAACACTTTTACTGTGATGTTAACCTTTTGTCTCTCAAATCAAAAACGGCAAACGTTTTCCTCTAAAAAGAAAATTATTTGCTATTCCGTTAGGTAAACAGATAATCTTCACAATTGATGTCATTGAACAATTGAAAACTCAGGCTTCTGGTACCGAGGGTCTCGGGTTCGACTCACGTTAGCGCCGAAGAGAAAATGCCAGGGAAAACTCACATATCGGCTCGAGACCATGTACTGGTTACAGTTTTAGGAAGTAACATCGAGAATAAATTTTAAGCTTCAAGCTTCTGTCACAATTGATGTAAAATAAATAAGTTTAAATTAAAACTCATGAATGACGACGGATCTATTTATACAATATGAGCTCTACAATCAATTTCGAGTGGTCTAAATACAGCGGCGTAAAGTTCCAAAAGCCATATTTGGAAACATATTAATCAACCTATATCGTCGAGACGATTCTAAGAAGCACCCACAACATAGGATTTAGTGAATCCACAGGGGAGAATTCAAAATGCAGCTAAATAAATACATATCTTATGTAGAGCTCTGACAGTCGATATGCATTTCGATTGTCACGATCGTCAGAGATTCGCACACCTTTCCATTAATAATCTGCTATAAATAGCTCAATAAATACACCTCTTGGGAACACCTCTGACAGCCCATGTGCCTTAGTTTGTCTAAGATTAGTACACCTTGATAATCCGCTATGAATAATTACTTTCAGGCGGCATGTCGAGTAGTCAATTACACGGCCAATTAACTTACATCAAAGACTTCACAGATGGGCTAGATTGATACGAGATTGGTATCATTTGCAGTTATATTTCATACGTAAAGTCACATTTTACATGTATTCTAACGCAGCTGTGACGGCAAATTGAAAAAGCATTGTGATTAAAGGAGGAATTGCCCATCTCGATCTATACAACATTTGCTAACATGTCTATTGCAGAAGTGCATTAATCTTCGTTATAATGGCTGTTCGGTTTGGTTGTTCTTGACGACCCCCGTTGCTTAACGGTTAGATTTCAAAACCGGAAACCAATGTCCCTACCCTTTCGTGGGTTTGAATTTAGAATATAGCATTTGAACTTTCATGAGAGCAAGAGTCCCGACTAACTTACGGAATGCCGATGGTTCTACCCGGGTTGATCAGTCCTTCTTGGATAGTAAAAGGTCTTTCTTCATCACAACATATTTGAAATAACGTTGATGCGACATAAAACCCATATGAAACAAACAAAGTTCTTGGAACTTAACATCGCGTCAACGTTTTTCAGTAATATCGCGATTCCCTGTTTATCATGAATGGAGAAAACTTCCTAACATATCAAAGGACAAGGGCGGAAGATTTTTCTCTTTTATCTGAATAAAACAAACGACAAGCTTCCGAGTATTTGCTCTGAGAAAACTATAAGCTTTAAAGAAAGTAAGAATATGTCCTGGTTACATTTATGTAAATCTTTCATTTTGATACTACGCTGATTATAGTAGGGAAAGGATAAGAACAGAAAACCAACTCCTGGTCTGATATTTGTGCTACTGATATGTATTCATATGGCATCGCGAAAAAACCCCTAAAACTTGTTAAAAACAACGACAGACCACAAACTAACAGAGTTATCAAGTGTAGTGGTTTGTCGCGTAACCTAAAGGACGGGAGTTTCCGAAATTATAAACGTCGTTCTACAGTTTATATGAAACGTATATTAAAAGAATGTATTGATCCCCAGATTCGGAGGAATTTCGAAGACAAATGAAGATTTACGCTCGCGAATATCAAACCACGATCTTTTTACATTCATTATTCTCTTCTTGGATATCGTTCTACTAGGTATTGGTCTTTCTTATAAAGAAACGCTTCTTGACGTAGTGTAGAGACAGACGAAAGAGCCTTAACCCTTTACGAAACACCAGTTTTTCGACTGTACCAAATTGAAAGAGTTCGCAGACGACATTTCAAAATGCGATGACATTGAAAACTAATCTTCCTATAGGGCAGAAAACATTGTGGGAAAAGGAGAAATTGCTTGTTACGATTTTCATATTGCAGCTTGTAGCGATTAAGATATTTAAAGCAAGTGTTTTCCATATTTATGTTTTGCGGAAGTAAATCTATATCAAAGCTGACGTGGGTTTTGTCATACGGGTAATTCACTGGAAAAGATAGTTTATAACCTATTGCTTGACATATATCAACAAGAAGATGTGCAAAAAAATACCATATTGGATAGAAGATTAAACATTGTCATTTTATTTTCACACGAAACTGAAACACTTATTACTAAGTTAATTCAAAAGGTTTCACAACTGTAAGTGCTCTGCCATCGCATATGCTTAACATTATTAAAGATGTCGGCGATTCTTAAGATCTAAGCAGACAAATGATAAGTGTACCATTGTTCGGATATGCAATACATCCGAACATCAAAACTAGTTGTTTATTCGAATATATTCGAAAAATGATTTCAGTATTCGTTTTAATCACTTCTTAAAGGCGAAAAAACAAGTATGATACGCATATGATGCAAAATTGGTTCGTATTTAAATATATAGAGCTTATATACAATAAAAAAAAGTATATATCAAGATCCAAAAGCGTTGTAACGGTTTTGAAATCCATCGCAAACCGGCTGTATCTACTTTGATATATTGACACACGCTGAAAAGATTTTGATTGTTCTGTAGCTATTTTCTATTAAAATTTATACCACAATGTAAAACCGGTATTGTTTCGAAGAAATTTTAAATTGACTTTTAAATCGTCTCATGTGTCAACAAATACCTTTGAAATCCCATGGTCTAACATGATCTAACACAGATACCCGACAAATATACATTACGATATCAAGCATGTGATGACAAATGGGAACAGTTCCAGGAAGCAATATTCATTGTTCCCGGACGTACCAAGAACGTTTATATAATTTATAATTGGCAGGCTATATCACGTCGCCGTTAATTGACAAGGCGAGCATACGTGTGCTCATAAACACCGGCATATGTCTACTCAGAGTTATTCGTAAGAAACATGTTTTAGCTTATCTTTCACCAATAAACGCTCGATACACAAACATAGTTTCAAAAATGAAGTTTTGCTCGTTAAGCACATTTTCTTATTTTTTCAAACCACAACGGTTTTTGGCACAGGATTTCACGTTTCTTTCAAAAGACTGACCAATCGGTTACCTTTAATTACAAGGATGTATATTGCCCATGTAAAGCTTTGACATGACATACATCCCTCTTTCCCTACTAGTTTCATATAACAGAATATTAGTGAATTTCACGCAAGGATTTGTATCTATCGACATGACAAAATGGAAATCTCAACAGGAAATATGTCACGATTCAAATTATAACAAGGGCTATTTTTTTCAGAATGCCAATATTTATTATCACGTATTGTGTTTTCATATTTATAGTGAATACTCTAAATGCCATTTTTAATAAATTGCAACTTGCAACTATATCCTTCATCAAGGCTTAGCACGATACTGTTTTGTTTCTTGAATGTTAACTTCTTGTGTACTGATGGGCCTATGGCATTATGTATCAATTAAGAATATATCTATCTTTATCTCCCATGCGTGGTAATTACCTTTTTGCTGCCCAGGACAAAAGCAGCGATTTACCTTGTTGACAGAAAAAACTAATGTGACCGATTTATGGTAAGCACCTTAAATCTACCCCTTCCTCGAAAATCCTGTGCTTGATAAAGTCTATAGGAACATGTGAGTTTTAATGCCATATCCCCATGCTGTAATCTGTAAATACCTCGGTGTAATAAAAGATTTGTTCTGTTCTGATAAATAGACAAACAAACCATGTCGCATTGACTTCATCCAAGTGTCGGAACGAATATTTACCGAAACCCCCGTCATTTCGTAAGCAGCTATTAGTACACAATTATGGAAATTTATTACACTTATACTAATGGATCTTCTAGCTCGTAATGTGATTATCCCTTTTATCCTCAGCCCAGTCTTATTCGAACTAATAAGTCATATCTAATGCGTTTTATTTAACCCTTAAAATGCTGGGTAATTTTCCTAATAAAGGTTATTGTGGACTGCCATAAGCTTTCCAAAAAGACCCTTAAGTATCTGCTTAATTTTGTTGAGGAAATATATTCAGACTAGCAAAAAGGTTAGATCACAGGCCAGCCGCCAATTAGCTTGGCGGCTGGCCTTTGATCTAACCTGTTTGCATCTTCTGTTCTGTTCATAGGCATGAAGTTGGTTCCAACAGTATGAGGGTTAAGTGACTATGGTACGGTATTTTTGTTTGAAAGATACGCAGAGACACTGTGCTTAAGCAGCTTAGATTTTATTAACCATTTTTTTTATTTCGGAGGGTAATCACCAACTCCCAACTATTATACAACTTCCTGCTCAATACAAAAAGGTTCTATGTTGTAAAACAGTATCCCCCGTAATATGATCATAAACAATAAAAATAATGGTAGCCTCTTTTCCAAAAATTAAATAAAAAAATTATGAAAGTAAAAGAGATTACACATCTAACAAAAAATGAATTTTATCAAAATAGCTTTAAAAAGGTAAAAAAGCTTCAAAAATGTATAAATAACAATTATGAGCAATTTCTCCATTTCCTTACAATGATTACTTCAAGTTCCTTTGTCAAAAACTTGTTTGGCTAGGAAGACTATGTGTGCTACATTCTAACATATCATTTATTCCCCTTTGTGTTTGATAGCATTTTTAATTTCATTGTCATTTATGGCACTTTCAAACATTTATTCGGTCCTTGTAAAGTCTGTCGTTTGGACACCACCGTCACCAGAGCGAGAAATCTCGCGTTGATTACTGACTAGTTGCGTTGATGACTAATTGGTCATTTACAACTAGGTCTGAAGTACCATTGAACGCGGGGAATTCCAATTTACCGAGCTCTCCGTGGTTTTATTCGATGAACACAGCATCTCCCTACTGACTTACGGAATACTGATGGTTCGACCCATCTTTACAAGCCTTAAGGCCAACCAAGTTGATAGTTAAGCACACTTGAGACAAATTGAAAAGAAACGAAAAATTGTCGTTGAAATAATTAATAGACTTTTCATATTATTGTTGTTGTATGATTTACAATTATAGGTAGCTATTGAAGGCATAATTATTTCAGAAAGCGGTGAAGAATCTAAGTATGTACGGTCTATTTGCGGTAAATATCAAAACCATTGAAACACTTTTTATTTTAAATACATACAGACGCACTGTATACATGCTCTTAATACTCAAATACGAACTAGTTTTAACTTCTGTGGCTATTCCCTAGTACGTTCCATACAAAAGAGCTACTTTTTTTTTAATTTTAAAGAAATACAATTTTAATGTCAAACTGCCCTCATATCTGTGAACAGACATCTTCAAGCTCCCATTTATCTTATATTACACGACTATTTTCTTTATATAAGACATCTTTAAATATCATATTCAAAACAGGAAAAAAACAGTTATAGACGACCTTTTATCAAATGTCTTGAATGACCTCGTTTACTTTGCTCCACAAGAACAAAACAGGGCATAGTTTATTTAACAAGTACATAGTCACATTTTACGTAGTTTGTATAAAGAACTTAATCATCATTGCAAAAAACAACATGGGGATATGGCTTCACCAAGAGGAGCGGCATCTTCAGTGTATCGGATTGAATATGTTGACATTTCCAGAAGAAAACATTTCTTATTTCATCCTTATTTGAAATTGACGGGACTCTTATTTCAAGGTAAACAGTGTATCTTATTGGATACAGTTCCTATATCTTGCGGGTACGTAAACAGCGTACATAGTGATCGCCATGGCTTTTGGTGTTTGAATACAGAACACGGCACCACACGACCCTTCTCCGGGTGGGTTCAAATCCCTGTGATGTCATCAGTATTATAGTTATGTAGCGATGCAAGGCTCATAATAATGGAGCGAATACATATACAGTGATGTCTCGTTAATCCGAACACGTCCGTTCCCAACAAAATGTCCGGATGACCGAATCATCCGGACTAATGAAGCAGAGCATGTTCTTATACACATTAAGACATAAACAGTCTGTATGCACGTGTATACTTATAACCCTTTAGCCAACGCCAAATTGTCGACCGTCCCAAATTGAAAGAGTTTGCAGACGACATGTCAAAACGTGATGAAATTAAAAAATAATCGCCTGATATGGCAGAAAACATTGTGGGAAAGGGAGAAATTGCTCGTCACGCGCAATTTCTCCTTTACCCACAATGTCTTCAAAAGCCGTCTGCAACAAACTGGTCAAATAATTCCGTTCCCTTACAATTTCGTTCGGATTGCGAGACATCCGGATAATCGGGGTCCGGATAAACGAGGCTTCACTGTAGTCACCTGCCCATAAGGGCTGTTCAGGCCTGGTAGAACCATCGGTATTCTGTAAGTCAATCGGAAGACTTCATCTCGTGGAATTCCTAAAACCGTCGAAGTAATTTGAACTCACGCAGAAAAGGGTATTTGTGATTTCAAGGTGCTGTTCTCTTAGCGCTAGGCCAAAGAGACCGCAACATAACTCTTACCCCACAGGCATCACCCCAATCGTATTTACTCGGCAATCCCCGTGACAAGTCGGTAGATATACCTCGTAGGCAGTACATGAATACACCAGAAATCCTGGGGTAATTCGCCTTATTTCCGGCGGATAACGCAAAATGCACAGATGCACTAAATATGTATTTAAATACACACAAATTGGTTATATAACACAATCGAATGTTTTTTTTACCCTTTTCATTAAAGATGATCATATCAACACATCTTTGTTTCATATTTTGTCAATCAGCTCTTTTCGGCAATCCCCGGCTTGTGACGGGGATTGCCGAGTTGATACGATTGGCCCTTCGTTGCTGACCTACTTTCAAAAATGGCTCCCCATTACCTCCGAGGTTATTTTAAGAAATAGCCGAGGTGTTCCGAATGGCATCACCCATAAGATTATACAATGCCCCATTTGGAGGTGCTGTGTTTAGAGAAATCCTTTGACAAACAAAGAAAGTTACTTCGCAACACCTCAAGATTACGGAGTAAACATCCCTGTCACTAAAGCGAAATACAATAATGAAAATAAAATGGACATTTTTTAAAGACATTCACTCACCCATACTTAATCATGTGCTTTAACCACTAGACAACGAAGGTCTCAATACACACGATGTTATAGGTATATGAAAGCTCTGACGTTGAGAAAGGCAGGCACTTGAACATAATGAGTGCACAGGGCTCGTTAACCCTTATAGTGCTGGAAACGATGTAATGTCTAAGCAAACGGGTTAGAACCAGGCCAGCCGCCAAGTTAATTACCGGATGGCATGTGATCTAACCTGTTTGCTACTCTGAGTATCTTTCCTTAACAAAATTAAGCAAAACTCTAAGGTTAAGAGAAGCAGACGACACAAAAGTATATGTTTAGAAATTTCCCAGTATTTAAAGGGTTAACTCCAATCTTTAGTGCAAGACTTCGCTATATTTATTCGAATGATATACAATACACGTATCCCATTGTTTAAACGATTCCTGTTTAAATGAAAAATGTCTTGGAATTTTGGATTTCCTGGAGAATTTTCCAGAAAGACAAAAGAATTGACCCTTTCCTCTGCAAACGAAGTATTGTTCGATATTGTCACGTCCAGGGTGGTATTTGAAATTATTTCTTGGAGTAGAGAATTTGCTCATACGAGCACTTTATTATGAGTATTGAATACCAGTTGTTGAAAGAGACACAACAAACCTGATACCTTCAATTTCAGCACAACATTTTGTAAATGGGGAAATTTAAGAAAATAAAAAAAAAATAATGGGGTGAAAGGATCTGATCTACCACAGTAATACATACATAGAGACTTCGACTATTATATAATTGTGATTCATGTCAGTTTATCAATTAGCATCAACATTCCTTTTACCTAATACTGTAAAGAAATGCATTTATATCTATGTTATCTGTTGTCGTATGCTGTTCCTTTTCTCCCATTCCCATTCGATGGTATGTGATAATTCAGTCCAAATACGAATCTTAAAATGCAATAATCAGGAATACACTATTTAACCCTTTGAATGCTAGGTAATTTTAAAAAAAAATAGATTTTTGTGTCGTCTGCTGTCCAAAATCTTAGATATCAGCTTGATTTTGATGAGGAAAGATACCCAGAATCGCAAACAGGTTAGATCACAGGCCAGCCGCCAATTAACATGGCGACCGACCTGGATCTGACCTGTTTTCATATGCATGAAGTCGGTTCCAGCACTATTAGGGTAAATGTACACATAAGTAATTGAATTCCGTTTCTGCATAAAGAATGTTAGACTGCTCCAAATTAAAAGCAAGGACTAACGAAAAGAATTAACATAAACAGGTAATATCTTCTTCTTAATTTTAGGGATGAAGCATTGTACTTAGATGATAGATTGTTCATGAAAGGCAGTATATTTGTTTGTCAAAATATTGTTTTAAGATCTTTGCAGCGAATGTGCCAGAAATATGTTATAATTGAGTAATTGGTTAGCAACTCAACTCAATTAGGCTTTATTTGACATTCGGTGCCAACATATCTTATTAGCAGTAACCGTCGATCATTTATGATTCATAAGAAAGACTGAGGAATGAGGTTACCATTTGTAATAATACGCCTAGATCGCCTTCTATTTATAATGCAATGGTTTGGTAATGAATGCTGGCGTAGAACTGTGTTTACCCAATGATGATTTACCTGGTAAACTTATTGGTTAACCCTTAACTAGAATGTACGTTACCCAGCCGCTTTTTGCTGCACAAGAACTAAGAAACCATTTTGACGTATGGATAAATTGTTCATGATTAGAACTCTATTAACTCAATGATGATTTACCTGGTAAACTAATTGGCTAACCCTTTACTTCAACATACGTTACTGTGTCGCCCTCTTCTGAAGAAGAACTAAGAAACCATCATGGTGTATGCATAATATGCATGAATTGCTCATGATGAGAACTGTTTTATATCAATTATGATTTACCCGGTAAACTAAGTGGTTAACCTGAAGGACATGTTCTACAGTTTTATAAGGAAATAATGCTTTCATTGAATTTTCTGAAGTTTTGATATGTTATTTAAAATTTCATTGTGAATTCAAACATGGAAAGAAAAATGCAGGTCGTCGAGTTAATCTTTTTGTAAAATGACAGTTTCTAAGGTAACCGTTTGGGGCAAATATGTCAAAATGATCATACCATCTGCAAAGGTAATAAAATAATTTTTGGAAGGTTTATTAACACAAAAAACATGAATACATATATTCAATACTTTATTATTCAATCTTATTTTAAATCATTACAATCTGAACAATTTTTGTAATCCAAATCAGTTTTTCAAATGTTTGTATTTGACAAAAAACAATGAAAATTGATATGAATAAACAAATTAATTAAGATATCTAAAAATTCCTTCCATAGAATTCTCTTATTTTTCAATATGTAAAGTAATATTTAATCTTGAAATACAAAATGCAAAAAAAGTATATGTTGAAGAGTTAGTTTTTCTGTAAAATGACAGTTTCCATGGTAACCGTTTTTGAAAAACATTTATAAAAACGATTAACATAACTTTAAACTTGAAAAATCGAAGCTGAGGGCTTAATATGCATGAGAAATATATAATAATCTTAATAACCTTTCATAGTTCTATTGATAATATGATTAGTCCAAGAAAAAAAATTGCATACAGTCATTTTCATCCGAATGAAAACGTTTATCCGACTACTATGCAAGTACCTCTTCAGTAACAGATTATTATCTCCCTTGGATGCGCAGATGAAATGCGCAGAAAAAAATACTGAGAACGTCCTTAACTACAATATACGTTACTGTGTCGCCTTCCGCTGCAGAAGACTTTAGAAACCATCGTGACAAAGAGATGAATTGCTCATTATGATCATTTCTTCCTTTTGTCACAATTATTTCCTCTCGATTTCGCAATTTTTATCGTTTGCTGCTCCTTCAACCTTGGGCCATTTACACATTTCCTCATGGAGGCATGAGTCAATTATTGTTTTCGATGTAGATGCCCGAAGCTTATGTTTCATTTTAACATTAATTTCTTAATAAATAAAACAAAATGAAGAAAGAAAACCTCAAAATAACTTTGTGTTCAGGAATTAAAAACGAGAAATTCTGGCGGACTCTGACCAAGCATTCTTAGGTATATTCACAGAATAACTTCTAAAATAGGACAATGCTATTTCCTTTATGTCGTTTCCTCACCGCTAATGTACAATTCCCCACCCATTAAAGCCTCTAAGTGCTTTCCAACATGCAATTAATTGTCAAGAGTACAGGGAGGTATACAATGTGTTACATTGACTTCTTTATCATAGGAAAATCAATGCGCAAGATATGGTTTTCTTCTAATAAAAGACCCATGTTTCGACTAACTAACGCTTGAACTGTAAAGACTGGTCAGTTTGGCCTAGATAATGAAATACCAGTTATCATTAAGATGTAAAATCACAATTCGCATAATCTTTCTTTATCAATATAATGCAATATCTCTTCGATTCTTTTGAAATCGATCAAATCGTATAAATCAATTGCGGTGCCATTTTCGGTAAACTGTCCCCGACAACTTAAGTACTTTGCTTTATAATTTCGAACCTCTGTAAGTCGGAATTTTCCTTCGTCGAACTTTTCTCAATGGTCCTTTAATCCTTTATGAAGCATGGAGACTATACTATAGTTTATAATATACATGTTGTAAGGAAAAGGTAGTATACGCGTATGTATACGTGTTAATAAGCGCTTCCATTCCGTCCACATACAAACACGTACATTTCGGTGTACATTTCCGATCTGTTATGACAGTTGCCAAATCCATCGCTATGGCCGCGGAACATTTCGAGTAGATATACCCACCCTCACTTTTGAACTAGAAGACTGCATATTCTTCATGTAAATAAATGAGATACGAGATTTTCGTTCGATGGCGCAGATATGTATTGTATACAAACATGCTTCGTTTATATAGAACGTGGTTCTGCTCCGAGGAAGAAAACCTTACCGGTGGTAATATAGAATATTGTATATCCTAAATAATGATTTAGTCGAGGCGATTCTAACGTTTCTCGCTTGTGTATTCTTCACGAATTATGATGAATTAATCATTACATGTTTTGAATGATCGTAGCGCGACTTGTCAAGTGCAAGTAACTGATCTTACTTAGAGTTTCCTACCCAATTTGCAAAGCCTTTATGTAAACTGTGATCTGTTAAACATGGCTACAGATGGGAAAGTGCATTTCTCACTGTCCGATCAGTGGTGGAACACTTCTCTTCCTACATAAAACGAATGTTGTGCGTAATTTTACGAACGTCGGCTGACATTTATACGAGTTTAATGCAATACCTGACATGTATCAACCGAATGTCAAATCGAAATCTGACTGGGCAAGGAATAAGAAAATTGAAGTATCGTTTTCATGTGGTTGGGTTATATCGGGGTTTTACATGCCGCCAACAGTTTTTTAGTTTTACTTGTGATGCCCGACTCATCATGAAAAAAACCCATCCATATCTGAATGATAACCATACCCATAGTTTATTAATTGTTACGTAATATAGAAATTAACTTGGTACAGAAAACCCTCATAGTATTCGAAGACAATAAAGGCAAGTCGCAGAAGTAGTTTGAAAATTCGTTCGATTTCAACAAAATTTCTTAGGATATGAGAAACCTGAGTCGACAATACCTGAATATTCCAGGAGTATCAGTTGAAATGTCAAAGGTAGAAAATAACTTGGTCCGAAACCCATGAAAACTCAGAACCATTAAGTATTGACAAAACTAGGAAGGAAATAACTTAGTCCGACAATACCTGAACATTTCATGACAAAATATACAAAGTACCAATGGTCGTAAGAAACTTAGTTTGATAATAGCTTAATTTGATAATACCTGAAAATCAAAGGAAAATTTGGTAAAGGTCCAAAGGTAGTAAGTGAATTAGTCCAAACCCCATTTGATTCGAAGAGCATATAGGCAAAGTGTTAAAGGTAGTAAGTTTCTTGGGTCGCTAATTCCTGAATATTGACCGATTATTTGGTAAAGCGTCGAAGGCAGTAGTTAACTTAGTGAAAACATGCCACGAAAATTCAAGTAATATTTGGTAAAGTTTTCACTGTAGATAGAAACTTGGTCCGATAAAACCTGAAAACCCACGGACTATTTTGTAAAGTGTCATGGGGTAGTAAGTAAACTTTGTCCAAACCCCCTGAAAAGCCTGGTCAATTTGGTGAAAGGTCAAGTAAATAGCTTGGTCCAAAAACGATCTTCAAAAATATCGGGAATATTGGGACCGTGTTAAAGGTAGTGACGAATTCGGTCCAAACAAACTTGAAAACCCAAGGACCAAAAAGATAGATTTGTCGAAAGCAGTGAGTAGCTTAGTAAAAAAAACCCGAAAAAACCCTGAAAATTCCAAGGCCATTTGGTAAAGGGTTCAGTCATAGTAAGTAATTCGGTCCGATAACACTGGTCTGGAACCAATTTGTTATTACACAGGTATATATACATGTGGGGCATGTTTTGGATGAGTAATCTTTTCCTGATTACCAACATCAGCGCCGATTCTGACAATCGCCTGTGTGAATTAGGTTGTCGATAAGCACCAATCGTAACTACTCGGGTACTTCCGTGATCTGAGAAATACACGGCGTTCATAACTGTAGTGTTACTATATTTCGTGTGAATCGTCCCCGGCTAATAACTCACTTCCTATGTTCATCCACGTTGAGTAGTTCACTGTATAAGGAGGTGTTGAACATCATTCTAAATCCTTATTTTTTATGATTCAACTAATACAATATAGTATAACTATAAGTTGTGAGATACATTGTATATCTGTTTCTGTAATCAAATTTAATAATTATTCATATTTTACATGTTATATCTATATATTTGAAAACGAAAGTACATTGAAAGAAGTCTCGCGAGAATCGATATGGTGTCTTCCATATTACTTCAGAGCTGTTTTCATTAGATAACCCCGATGAGCTCAGAATGGATAAGTGCCTTGCTGATAAAGAAGACGTCTTCTGTCCAGAACTCTGTTTCAATCTTTTCGGAAGTTAACGACTTTTAACTTAAACTTAATTTTAAGCCCTTATTTATACCAAAATACGGTATCTTGCTCGGCTGACTGATTTAGATAAGCCATGTTCTTGACTTAGTATTTTAGCACTTTCACGTAGTTTGAGATTGCGTTTGAATTGATTCTAATTATCACTTTAACAGTTCGGGAAAACAGTTGCTTTTAAGCTAGTTTATCACTTTAACAGTTCGGGAAAACAGTTGCTTTTAAGCTAGTTTATCACTTTAACAGTTCGGGAAAACAGTTGCTTTTAAGCTAGTTTATCACTTTAACAGTTCGGGAAAACAGTTCTTTTAAGCTAGTTTATCACTTTAACAGTTCGGGAAAACAGTTGCTTTTAAGCTAGTTTATCACTTAAACAGTTTGGGCAAAACAGTTGCTTACAAGCTAATTTCCAGAGTACCACTTAATTTTGATGCTTAAACTTACACTCAGAGTTAAGCAAAATAGTTGACGTTAAGCAAGGTTCCACATTTAAATACGTTTCGACAACATGGACCATAAACTTGAAACCAGAAGGCCTTTCTTCACGTAGGTTCAATCACAAGCAAGGGTAGTTCGATTTCCAAAGGGAAGGTACATGTAGTCTTCCGGAACATTAACATTTTGTCATAGGTTCTACTTAGCTTATGGACAGTTAAAAAAGAGGTCTTCATTCATCCATGGTAACATATGCTTCGCAAAAGTCATGTTATACAAGAAATTTGCCAACCAGAAACCCCATCGATGATCCTCATGACGATACTGCCGGAATTTACCGAATATTTCCGATTGAAACTTTGCATGTCAACGCTACGAACAAGGTTTAACTTTTTCATCCATCCTATCCCAAAACGGAATTGTATGGCTTTTCAAAAACGAAAGGAACGCAGACGACAGTTGTAGAAACAACAACAACAACAACAACAACAACAACAACAACAACAACAACAACAACAACAACAACAACAACAACAACAACAACAACAGCAGCAGCAGCAGCAGCAACAACAACAACAACATTAAGTTCTATAAAGCTCGAAAGACACAATGAAACAAGTAAATATATTTAACCCTTTTAGTGATGGAATATACAATGTACTTTATAATTATGCAAGTCGATTAGATCTGAGTATCTTTCCTAAGCAAAATTTGGCATATATCTTAGGTTTTGGAAAGCCTACGACACAAAAACTTATTCTTCGTAAATTACCCAGGATTCTAAGGGTCAAAGGATCATAAATATGATAATTAAACCACCTTGGCTATAAAGCTAGGAGTGATCATCCCAAGACTATGCTTTTCTCAATCGACTAGACTATGGAGCTTTTGTAACAAGTTGTTACAATAGAAATATTGAAAACTTTGCAATACAAGAATAATTCCTTCGTGGCCAGGTGGTTAAAGTGGCCGAATAAGATCTCAGGGTCCCGGGTTCGAGCCCCATCGACACTTCTGATTTTGTTGGAGTAACCTTTGGTAAGTCATTTCAGAGCTTTAGCCTTGTACTCGTGGATCCAGGAATGTCGTAAAATAAGTAAAAAATTGTCGTACTGCATTAATCACCATACATACACACATGAAAGATATAATCTGCTCAAAGCATGGACAAGTGACTCCCCTAAATGTATATGGCCTTGGTTCATAAAGGACAATTATACAAAGACACGTATGTTCTTTCTATTTAATTATATGCCGTGCGTTCTAATTGAATGATTTCCTTGACTAAACCCTCTAAGAACAATGAAAATGTTATCGAAATACCCATACACTTACTGGTAGAAAGCTATCTGTTTTCACCACCATTATTATCTCTGACCCTTTCGAATACCAAATCAGACGTCTTATATCAAATACGTTACTTCAAAATTTTACATCGATTGTGACGGAAGCTTGAAGCTTATTAAACTCACTCTCGATGAAAGCTTCCTGGATACTGCACCACTACTCGCGCCGATTCGTGGGCTAGTCCCGGCAATTTTCACCTCGCCTAGCGGAGATTCGAACCTGGGACCCTCGGTACAAGAAGCCGAGGCTCGATCACTGCACCACTGTCGACCAAACTAGGTTACATAGTCTGATCTGCGACGAACTGCTTTCGCAACTATAGAAGATGTATTTATGTATCACTATATTTCCAACACGAGATGATATGGGATTGATCATGCTTCTCGGTTGTTTAGATTTAGTTAAAACATGTGTAAAGCTATCGCACTAATACGGACGTAGAGTCGCTCACGAAGATGTGTCTGAATGTATTTCGGACACCTCTGTTTTTTTTCCAAGTTTTATACCTTATATGAAGCCTTCACATGTTTTATCATGTCACGAAAAGGAATCATCATAATATGTCAATCAAAATGGTAAACCGAACTGCTTAACAAACTTTCTTAAATCAGACCGGAGTAAAAGTTAGTGTTGTTTTTATTATTTAGTACATTTATAAAGCACTTTAATAATAGTTCAACATATGGTCAAAAGTGCTTTACATGATAAGAAAATGAAAAGAAGCATGTACATGTAGGTTTGAAAAAGTATAATAATAAAAGGTACATACAATGTTTTCCTTAAACCCGAATATTCGAAAGCATAAAAGTTAAAAGAAATGAAGACATTGACAAACATATGATATGATGAAGATGAATAAAAGTATCGCATATGAATTCCGGATATAGTCCATTTATTCGGATGAAACATGTTGGCTGCACTTAAAGCTGCTTGCTCACGGATATGAGTAAATCTGGAAGTTAAAACTCACTATCTCTAAAATATTCAACAGCTGAACTGTTGTATGGCTCACAAATGATAATAGCCATGGGAAGCAATGTTGTTTTGTATTTAAGTTTATATGTCCTATATACAGTGAATTGATATTTATTAAGATCTAAAGGCGTTGTAACGTTTTTGATGCCTTTCACATATAGCCTCCACATACGAAGATATATTGAAGCATCCCACATCGATTATGCTTTACATCTTTTAATTTTATTTCGGATTGTATTTCATACAACAATTCTAAAACTGTACTGTTTCAACGAAATTTGCTCATCTGTGAACAAGCAACTTAAACAACCTGAACCAAGAACAGACTAGTTTTGACTATATAAAACAAGGTTGACTATAAAAGGCGCAATCTTTTATTAAAAAAAATAGTTTCAACTTACCTTTAATAAGAACACACGTATTAAATCCAATCTCCGACCAAAAAACAAATCGATGTCGTTTATAAATATAGTTCCGTCGAGAGTCGAAAAACACCTATCGGTTAAATGCAATAACCACGACACTAACGTATTAGGTAAAACTATTCGTATAAAAACCCCCACAAATAAACAAACCAATAAAAACCTCAAAATAACCAATGTATCTTGCAGTTAATATAGATAAAGCCTCGTATTATGTATGTATCTATACATCAACAGCTTTCTCACATTGAACAGAAAAGCTACGCACGCCCTTTCACCCACTGTTCTGTTATACATACGCGGCGGTGTGGAAACAGCGAATGAAATACCTTCAGGTGATGAGAGTCGTCGTGTATAATAATATCGAGTGAAGATAGGTTGTCGTTCTCAGTCGTTGCGCTATCATGACATAGTGGTATACGTCTCTAGGCAAGATGCCATTGCTTATATCTCTTAACCCTTAGAATGCTGGGTAATTTTCTAAAAATAGGTTTTTGTGTCGTCTGCTTTTCTTAACCTTGAATATCTGCTTATTTTTTATGAGGAGGGATACTCAGATAAGCAAACAGGTTAGATCACAGGACAGCCGCCAATTTACTTGGCGGCTAGCCTGGATCTAACCTGTTTGCATAAGCGTGAAGTCGGTTCCAGAACTATAAGGGTTAACTTATTTCCCCCGTTTTGGAATGTGTGAATGGTCCAAAATGAAAGTAATAGCAGACGATAACAGAAATAAGGCATGGAAAGACAACACGCTTTTCTAAGATGTCTTTGGTATAAACCAACGTGGCAAAAGCGGCGTATTACTTGTGACAGGAAATTTCTCTTTTCGCAACAGTCGTTTTTTAAATCTTCAGATGAGACATTATCAATTTGGGAATTCGGAATGGTCTAGATATCAAGCAGCCGCAGACGACAAGAAAGGTTCATTTTCTTTATATCATTGAACAGAAACTATTGTAACAAAAAGAATTAATTGCTCATAATGATCAATTAATCATTTAATCACTAGCCGGTGGTGTCTTCTGCAGCAGAAGTCTTCAAACGTTAAGCTATCAATTGCTCTTTTTGAACAATTAATGTAGGAAAAGTAAACGTCTACTTGTCTAGGAACAAAACGAACATGATTATATCATTTATAGCCCCTAAGTTGGTGGTACACTGAAAGTCATCGATATGTCGATATGTCAAATTGAATGTTTAATCCTTTTTCATGAGGATTTCAGTTTTGTTACGGCAGACTATACAACTATCTATGCTACCGGTATATCTTCACTTGCTCCGGGCTTTATCATCCATTTTATCAATCGGAACTCTTCGGGTATTTCCGTGAGCTGTGAAATACACCTCGGATATAAGTGTAGGGTTACAATTTTTTGGGTAAATCGGCATCCGCCGATGAACACCTTTTCTAAGCGTGCATGTTAAGTAGTTCAATGTGCATGGACATCCTTTTTAATCACTTTTGATCAGTAACTCATACCAAATGGCGAACTTGTTGTTGTGACATGTATACTTGTTTCCCTTATCAAATTTAACGACTTTTTGGATTTTACAGTCAAGATCTATTTTTAGAAACGAAAGAAAGTGACGTCATTCTCGCGGGAAACAATATGGCGTCATCCCTATTATTTCAGAGGTGTTTTCTATTGGATAAACCCGATGTGCTCAGATTGCCATTTTATAACCCCTGACCGCGTCCCTATGTAAACAGAAATGTGTATCGATAGGTAGAAAAGAAATTAAAAGGTTGCATGAGTGAGTCCTAACTTAAAGGTACTATCTCACAGAATGTGTTGCTGTAGTAAAAAATGGTAAAACGGTGATTTAAAGGCACATCAAAGGAGAGGAGAACAAATAAATTACTGAAGAAATATATGAAGTTCTTTTATTATGTTCATAAAAGGCATGAGAATTAATTTACGAATGCATTAAAACCCTATTAAATAGACTCATTTAAAATAAGTTATTTTGTGCTTGAAATATAGTTGTCTCCAATTCAATCATGTTTATCAACAACCTGTTTGTTTACATATTCAAAATAACAAATTCTGATTGGTCGGTTCAAAAATGTGTGTATCAACTGTCAAGGTCAGAGGTGAAGAATCAGGAAATCTGATTTATAAAACTTGCTTATCTGGGTTATTTCTGGTTTACTTTCACATTTAAGTTGTGCTGATGGTGTTTTCTGGTGATAACTATTTGAATCTGTCCAAACATTTACCAAATAATATAGTTTGATATAGCATTAATCTCCTTTAATGGGCCTTTAAACAATCCTCATCACTAAGCAAATGACCGCTATCAATATTTACATTTTTAAGATGATGAAAACCTGTGTTTACATTGAATCACTATGAAACTGTCATAAGGGTCATCAGCGCTTTGATTGAAGAAATTGGTTTATGAGTAGTATTCATCGCTCCCATAAGCATTTTGCTTCCGCCAGATGACAAGAATGTCGACCCATTTAATAGTCTGTGTCTGGGTCTGGGTCAACGATATTCATACCCATTTCAATTATCTCGCATGACTGAAGAAAAAGATCATTGTTTACATCGTAAACCGTTTAAATGGTTTTCTGAATCTACAACATTGACGGGCTATATCTTCACTACACAGTTATGAAAGGAGATGAGAAGTGAATTAAAAACTAGTTTTCTGTACCTTAATAGCTAAACTAGTTTTCTGTACCTTAATAGCTCTGTGATTTCACTTCATTCGTAGAAGACATTATATTCTAAAAAGATAAAATTCTCAATCCGCAAGATAGTCCTTTTAATAGATACTCATTTCGCCCCAATATGGCAATTTATGACTGATTGAAATTAATAGCAAGAGCAGACAAAAATGAATGAAACGAGAGATTTTATGGTTATTTGACAAATATGTGATTTCTGACATTACGTATGCGAGTATGCATGGCCCAGGACCCCAGGCTAATGTGAGTTAAGCCGAATCGATTTACATGAAATGACCATTTCCAAAATACATTACACATCCATATATACCCTGTGGCTCATACTATTAGTATGTAACAAAATAATACACAACTTCTTTTTCACAATACAAGAGGTGTCTGACACATAATACAAAGATAAACCTAACAATTTTTCCATGACATACAATGTATACAAGACAATTACGAACCAGATATCTGCGGCTGGTGATTTGAAATCATGACCCAATGTAGGGTATTTGATGTATAAAGGAAATGTGTTTTGTTCGTCATCTTTTCTGTACAGTTATGAGCAGGGTTGGGAAGCTGTCAATGATCTATATCCATTTTACTCTAGAAATCTATGGTGTTACTTTTTACGGTTGAGGACAATTTATTTAAAAAAAGTTGAAATATCAATCTCTGAGAGAGTCTCTTTAAGGACCGCGCATGGATATCACATTAATGGAGAAATGTGAATCGAAGCTCTTTTTTCGTAGAAAACACTGTGGTAGCATAACTTTTCTTATAAAGGGCAAAGAAAAGTTGTCGAACACCGAGCTGACACTCTTTCCTTCTTGGTCCTCTGATTTCTCTATCATCTTTCTTTTCTGCTTTTCTACTTTATCACTTAACTTGTCTTGTATGTAAATGTATTCATTGTGTTGCCATGATTTGTTTGTATTGTATTGAACAATCTTCTTTGGAGAGGAAATAAAGAACAATGAAAAAAAATCGTTTTTAACCGATTCCAATCAAACAATCTGATCTTATCGGGTTTATCCAAAACACATTTCTCAGCTCACGGAAATGCCCGAGTTGTTACGATTGGATTCCGATATGCTAGCGTCTTTTGGTGGAAAAGGGTCCTAATGCAATAAACCCAAATGTAATAACACGCAATAGATGTTAAGAAAAAGCGGGATAATGACATGGCAATCGAACAACAACAAAAACCTGTCAACAGAAAAGCCATGGCCATCGCTAGCTGTTTGTTGATTAATTGCTTGTTATTCGACGTTGTTTACAACAAAAGTCACGCGACTCTTCACCAAAACGTTTCCATGGAGATAGGGGAAAATCGTTTACCTTTCAACAAATTATTTGATCCACTCAAAGGTATCAGAACTTGAAGAAATATGATATAACAATGGGAAACAAACATGTTTCAATAATTACTATCAACTGTTCGTTTTTCCAACAATAAATTCACAGACCAGGCACATGGGATTAAGTACACATCTCGGCAGTTTGGGTAATGATTCTTTACTGCATTCGAGACGAATTACCGAAAAATCAATCTGTACAAAACAAAAACGTGTCTCAGTGATTTAGGTGGTGGACTCAGAACTCGGGGTTCCGGGTTCGGGCCCAACCAATACCACTAGTTTTGTGGTTTTTCAAAGTCCTAGCCAATTACTTGTGAATAAAGGAAAGTCGGAGGAGTCACAGGCTTAGGCCTTTATCATGTACCTAAACGGTAAACGGTATCATGTCTGAAATGTATCAAGTGGGGTCAGAAAATGTCTTGATGATCCCGTTTTTATTTTTATAGTTTTCAAATCGAGGTGACAATACTCAATATCCATTGCTTTTGTCATGACGCTAGATATACTTTTAGTTATTATTTATCTCAAAAAACATATTTCTTTTCAAGTCCAAAAGTACATTTGCACTTTTTGATAGGACGTAAGATATTTTTCAATTCCCTCTGGAAACACATAAAAGGACACGATCCAGAATAACATGAATTGGCCAGGTGATATTTTCCTTATATATTTTATATTGCGAAAATGAACAGATGAACATTGAGCGGTATGAAACTTTGATCTATAAACGAAGGGAGGTTGGAAACTGTAATATTCGATATTTCATCTCTTTTTATGGCGTTTTATTTTTCAATTTTAAGGAATGAATATTTATAGAGGCACAGGCTGTGGTAAACCGACAATTACCCTTTTTCCTCGTGTAGAAGAATGTTACTCATGCTCAACTAAGACATTTTGAGGAGAATCTATAAGTAATAATAATGATAATAAAGACTTCATCTAAGCATATTCCAAAATGATAATTTTATAATAAAACAATGTTTTACAGTGAAAAAAAAAATTGAAAACATTATGGAAAAAGGAATATGTGCCAATCACGGGTATTTTCTCTTTTTGCATGGAGGTTTCGTGAAACCTCTGCTGTGTCAAATAACAGATCTAAAAAGAATGTGTATGAAAAATGGCATTATCTTACCTATTCTTTTACATTGCTTGTTCGACGTTTGTTTATGTTATTAGAAGTAGCATCAATCACGTTCGAGTCTTCCTTTGGTACTCTTCTTTGCATAGTTTCCTTACAACCGTCAACAATCTTTCGTCGGGATTCTCTTGAAAAAGACCACATAATATTTTTGCTCGAACAATGGTATCTCCTTATGTGCGTTAACCCTTATAGTGCTGGTTCGACTTCATCCATATGCAAACAGGTTAGATCCATGCCAGCCGCCAAGATATGACCAGTTTGCTACTCTAAGTATCTTTCTTCAACAAAAGTAAACACATAGTCAATCCGTTCCCGTTCTTAAAGGTCTTGGAAAGCAGACGGCACAACTATCTATTCTTAGAAAATTACCCAGCATTCTAAAGTTTAAAAGAAGAGTCAAGATGTATGCGTGGTGATCAAAGCTGAAAATGGAGAAGGGAATCTTTCATTGAAAGGATAAAAAGGTGATACTTTTCTAACCATAGTGATTAACGAAAATACTATCATTCGCCCAAAACAGCAGGATTGATGTATGATGCAAATACTTCTTAACAAACAACAAGCCATTAGTCTTCATACATCAAGGAATACTTGCCCTGTAAAGGAGGGTTTTTTTTTACAAAAATTCGATACGTAAGAAGTTTCCTTTTTCAAAACATTTTTCCCACCGTCTCTAGTTACGAATCGATTTAAAGAAGCTTTAGCCAGTTACTTCATGTAACTTCATGTAGAGACGGTCTTGTTTTAAATATAATAGTAAAATGAGACAGGATTGTAACACCATGTGTTACATATATGATATGTTACATATAAGCTTTAACACATTCCTTTCCTCATCCAAATATTTTGTAGTAGAAGGCTATCGAGTTGAACGTATAAGCAAACGGCAAATCAGTTATATCAACTGATGTCTGATTTTTAAACCATTGACAAATGTCATTCACCCTTAAAGTGCTGGAACCGTCTTCATGCTTATTCAAACAGGTTAGATCCAGGCCAGCCGCCAAGTAAGTTGACGGCTGGCCTATGATCTTACCTGTTTGCTACCCGGAGTATCTTTCCTCAACAAAATTAAGCAGATATTTAAGGTTTGTAAAGCAAACGACACAAAAACCTTTTTTTTTTAAAGTTATCAAGCATTTTAAAGGTTAAGATCAAATATGCAAAGGCTTTCAAAGAATACTGTCTTTGTTTTGACTGCTTCTTGAATCCTTTTTTCAAGTTTAAACTTACTTGTTTATTATCAACTTTCCTGATTTGGGTTCCTTTTTGAATCCAGTACTCTTACCACTCCACAATATATATTCGTCTGCTTCTGATATGTCAACGTAATAATCCATAGCCAGATAAGATTTCAGCTTAACCCATTACCAAACGCAAAATTTTCGACTGTCCCCAATGCAAGGAGTTCGCAGACGACATTTCAAAATGTGATAAAATTAAAAAATGTTTTTCTAATAGGGCAGGAAACATTGTGAGAAAATGAGTAATTGCCACAATGTTTCCAGAGTCGTTTGCCACAAACTGGTCGGGTGTAGTTATTGTTTGGTAATTGGTTAACCGTTTTCACCTCCCGTGGTATTTACCCCTGGCTAAATTAGACTTAGATTAAACTTGGGAACGAATTACCGAATATTCGAATACTCGGTTTTTGGTTCGATTATTCGAATCGTAAATAAATATTCGAATATTCATTTTTATTAACCCAATATGATTGTGTTTGTGCAGTTAAAACTATTAAAAATCAAAAAGCTAATAACCATTGTACAACCTTATTCCAACAACAAAGGTCTATGCAACAAAGGTCTATGCAACAAAGGTCTATGCAACAAAGGTCTATGCAACAAAGGTCTATGCAACAAAGGTCTATGCAACAAAGGTCTATGCAACAAAGGTCTAACAAAGGTCTATGCACAAAGGTCTATGCAACAAAGGTCTATGCAACAAAGGTCTATGCAACAAAGGTCTAGGCAACAAAGGTCTATGCAACAAAGGTCTATGCAACAAAGGTCTATGCAACAAAGGTCTATGCAACAAAGGTCTATGCAACAAAGGTCTATGCAACAAAGGTCTATGCAACAAAGGTCTATGCAACAAAGATCTATGCAACAAAGGTCTATGCAACAAAGGTCTATGCAACAAAGGTCTATGCAACAAAGGTCTATGCAACAAAGATCCTTTTCTTGTAGGCGTTTGCCATGGAAGACCATGTAAATGTATCTCGGACCCGGAAATTATTTTCAAACATACCAGGGTACCGTTTTACTTCTCAATCAAAGGAAAATATTTGCGAAAGTCAAGCAGATAGACATGGACAGTATCCTAAATGGAAATACGATGCATTTTATTGCAATGTGACACATATTTTAAGCGTCTCCTAGAGACGATTCCAAAGATATGTTACTTTGCAATATTGATTAGCCCAGTATTGAAATAAGAGGGGATGTTGATTTGAACTAAGGCAAATTTTAAGCATGAAATGTTTAGCAAAATGGAGAACAATCAACAGTTGTGTAATCGCCGTTGTGTAGTTTATCACGGCATTATTTATTGGTACATGCCAAATTATCTTATGCAGTCTTCCTGTTTGCACCTTGTTTTTGCAATTGATACCATTTCGTTTGCAAACCTTGGCTCTGTGTCATACCACTATTACGCTTGTATGCGAGTGGGAAATATGTCAGTTATAACCAAATTATCCAGCAAATCATTGGAAAATAAATATGATGAGAGCCTTCATCTTTCTTTTTAAATCCATCTGTTATTGTTCAGTATAGTGTTAAATGCGTTCATATTCTTGAAAAAGTATGTTTAAGCAAAGGCCGTTACGAAATAGTAGGCTTATGTTCAAACATTATACATGAGTGAAGACTGGTCTGTAAATCATGTCAGCCTCTGTTATTGTTCAGTAGAGAATTGTTCAGAATTTTGAATATGTACGTTTAAACAAAGGCCGTTACGGAATAGTATGTTAAAACATTTTACATTACTGAAGACTGATCTGGAAATCATGTCAGGAGACTTCAACAGTTTTGCATCATATCACTACTTGTACATACCATTTTTCGTAAAAAATATGTTTTACGTCTATGTATTCATCCAGACGACAGGAACAGTATAGAATCTCAAATCCCGCTTCTCCCTAATATGACAGTCATAGAACATGCCCCTGTGAGCACTTTAAAAACTAATTGAAGGTCTTATACTCTGCGGGCAATGCCATTAAAATAGTTCGATATTTTGTTGTGCGGTAGAGTCGTGTGGTGTTATCACGCAATGTCGTAAAACCGTATCCTCCATACATGGTATCGCCCCTGTGACCAAGAACTTCAGGGTCGTAGTACCAAAAGGCAGTCCCTATTAGAATCGCCGGTGTACCGTTTTACTGAACGACTTACGCAAAAAACAATGCGTCGATGCTGCAGAGTGAGCCGATTACTTGACCATGAAGAAGAAGAAGAATTAAAAACTGAAAAAGACGGATAACATCATAAATATGAATGTACAATATTGTAATGCAACACGTCATTGGAAGCGTCTCGGAGAGACGATTCCACTGACGTGTTACTTTACTATATTGCTTATTTCATTATTGAAATAAGGGCGGAGGTTATTCTGAACTTACGCAAATTATTGGCGTAAAATATTTAGTAAAACGCTATTGCGTCAATTAGAGATGACCTTGTAGAACGTTGATGTATGCCCTGCATATATAATAGTCTTACAGTGCTCTTAAAGTTCGTTGAAACATAGATAAAAGATGGTTCAGACGTTATATTGTCACGCTCCTGTTGTGTTTCTCTATGTTTCAAAATGTTCTATCATAATTAATAACTCATTTTACACAGTTTTGCAGTTTTTCTAAGCTCATTTTACACAGTTTTGCAGTTTTTCTAAACTCATTTTACACAGTTTTGCAGTTTTTCTAAACTCATTTACACAGTTTTGCAGTTTTTCTAAACTCATTTTACACAGTTTTGCAGTTTTTCTAAACTCATTTTACACAGTTTTGCAGTTTTTCTAAGCTCATTTTACACAGTTTTGCAGTTTTTCTAAGCTCATTTTACACAGTTTTGCAGTTTTTCTAAGCTCATTTTACACAGTTTTGCATTTTTTCTGAGCGTTGGAATGCTTTTAAGTCCGCAAATATTGAACGCTTATTAAAGCAAAATCTTCTTAAAAGGCATGTTAACTTACTATTTTCGTATTGTTTTGTACTTTTTCAAAATTAGAAAATATTGGTATTGTTCGGATTGTAGTTTCTAATCAACTTACTATTATCTGATATAATGGGAAATTTCAACATTTCTTTCAACTGTAGCACGGTTACCTACCTAATTGATTCAGTTTGAACAAAACTGGTTCTGTTTTGTTTTTTATCTTCGTCGAAAATAGTAAGTACAACAATGAAAATAAAAGAAAAACACTTTATTCTTTTTCCTTTATTGCATTTGTTTTATTTTATCGTTTGCATAATGTTTCAATTCATTATTCCCTAGGAATTGTTTACAACATTGATGATGCAGGTTGTATGTTCTATTCTTTGTCAATTCATACCCAGCTAAAAGTACATAATCGCTTTTTTTTCTAAGGTTCCCAACAATTTGCCTTGTTCCTCGTTTGGTTTGATTCGCATCTTCACTTGCATATAATTTGCACATGACGAAACCTCTATCAAGACAGAATTATTTGGATAAACTTACACTTTCCTAAGACAACGGAAATGAAAAATGATTTTAGGACTACAGCCCCAAGAAGTTTTTCTTCGTTGTCAAATACAGAAAAATGTCTTCCTGGAAGTAAGAAGAAAGGATGTTATCCCTTAGAATGCTATGTAATTTTCTAAAACAAGTTATCTGTATCGTCTGCTTTCTAAAAAATTAGATATCTGCTTAAATTCAATGAGGAAAGATACTCAGGGTAGCAAACAGGATAGATCACAGGCCAGCCGCCAATTTACTTGGCGGCTGGCCTAGATCTAACCTGTTGGCACAAGCATGAAGTCGGTTCCAGCACTATAAGGGTTAAGAAAGAGAAATCATCTCCCCATTACGTTCGTAAAGCATTCTATCCTTTAGGAATGCGCGGCATTGTTTGTGTATTATTAATGTTGTTGTGCCGCCAGAAGATGATTGTATCGCACGTACACATGTGTTGGTCTTTAAAATCACCCACATATATATCGAGCCGCTTCAAAAGATTCGTTTGTAATGTTTTTACAGAATCAGAATGGTTAATTGCCTTATACATGTACAAATACAGTATGTAGACGTTTCAAACAATATGTTTAAAAACTAGTACATGCATAGTGTCAACGTGATACATCTCTATAGTTCTCTCTCTTCTATCTTTTTTCTTTCTATCTCTCTTCTTCGTTCTCTCCCTTTCTCTATCTTCTTTCGCACTCTCTCAATTTCTTCGTTCTCTCTCTCACACACTCTTTCTCTCCCCTCTCTCTCGCTCTATGTCTCCCCCCCCCTCTATCTCTCTCTTTCTCCCATCCACACTCTCTCTCTCTTTCTCTCATCTCCCCTTTCTCTCCCCCCTCTCTCTCTCTCTCTCTCTCTCTCTCTCTCTCTCTCTAATTATCCTCTCTCCCTCATTCTCTCTTTATTTCTCTCTCCCTTATCCATCTCACCCTCTCTCTCCCTTATCTATCACATTCCCTCTCTCTGTCTCTTTCCACTATCTCTTCTTTATCTCTCTCTCTCTCTATCAATCTCTGTTTCTTTCTCTCATTGTCTCTTCCCATCTCTCCTTTCTCTTTCGCTCTTCCTCAACAATATTTTGACTCGTAACCAGGCGAAGAAAACATTAAACACTGGTGGTCAAGCCCGGTAATTGCCATCGGCAATATGTAAGCAGGCCGGGAGACTACCCTTGACGAAAACCTGAATCCAGCGCTTCAATGTGATTAAGCTTTTCAGGAAGGACAGCTATATTTGGGGTTTTCCTCTAGCTATTATAAAACTGGCACTGTACATGCAGTTAGTTTATCTAAATTATAAGTTTGTCGTTGCTCAATCTAATTTGTCGTTTTATGTATTTGTATTAGTTGTAAGTGTACACGTCATTTAAATAACATGCACGTGAATACATAAAGATTATCTAACTGGATTCCGAAGATATGAAAATTAAATTTTTCAATCGTATAGGTGTTATCGCGTTAAAAATAAGCCTATATGTTTCGTGTTGAAATTATTGTATCTCACGAGACTTCTTTCATGATACTTTCGTTTTCAAAGTTGTATCTCAAATGTGATATCTGAATAGTCATTTAATTTGATAAAGGAAACAGTCATATAATTCACAACTTACAATTTCATTTTTTGTATGAGTAATCAAACATCAACACCTCCATATACGAGGTATATTTCTCAGCTCACAGAGATACACGAATAGTTACGATTGATGTTGCAAATCATACGGAGCCTGGAAAAGGGTTGGTTACCCTTCCGTAAGCACTAATCAAATCAGAAATATTTTCTGGTGTGCAAATTGGTTTTCTGGCATGAATGGGTTATGTAAACTCCGTCCTTAATGAGGTCCAGATTGACTGACCAGGCATGCACGAAGTGACCACTACACGTGGTCAAGGTTAAAACATGCAAAACAAGCAAATGATTGCTTGCCTTCCACCAAAACCATTTATATGATATGGTCAATTACATATTTCCTTGCATACTCATGTATGAACATTAGTCCAGATAATCCAGGCGTAGATATTTCTCAATTACAGTTTGGATCATCCGAGTTACTGTAGTATGTGCATATAAATGGTTCAGTGCAAGACTATCGTGACTTATTTTTGTGGAGCACTTACTATAGTCTTGCACTCAACCCTCGATATGTGAATATTGTTAACAAATATACGTTTTTGTTGATGTTATTGTACAATTTGTATATGACTAGAAACTGTAAAGTTAACATCAACAAAATTATATCTATCTAGCTATAATAGTTGTGTTTTATGTATTTGAACCTACAACTGCTAGATTGTTTTGGCACATCCGATAACAAAGTATTTGGTGACTACTCTGACAAAAACAAATAATTGTTACATGTAGTAATGAGCGTTTCGTTTTTTTGTTTCTCATAATGGCTTTTACACAATTGCTTGAAGAAAATGTAAACCGTACGTGCGATTTGTGACGTCTAAAGGATGATATTATTTTGAGGGTCGAAATTTCCAATATGAAGGCATTGATTAATCATTACCTTTTCAATCCGTTTTTGACAAATTAGTCTCACCCCTGATAGTGCTGGAACCGACTTCATGCTTATGCAAACAGGTTGAATCCATGCCAGCCGCCAAGTAGATTGTTTGCTACTCTGAGTATCTTTCCTCATCAAAATTAAGCAAATATATAAGGTTTAGGAAAGCAAACGACACAAAAATCTCTTTAAAAAAATACCCAGCATTCTAAGGGTTAAGTTTTCTTTGTACTAAACATTTCTTATTTTGAGCGATCTTTTTGCGCAGCACATGTCCCAATGTGGCTGATAAGTTCCATAAGTGCTGAATAACTGATGAGAATAAATAATTCGGACAAATGTGCTGAACAGCTGACCACTGGCTGACCACATGTGGTCAAGATGGTCAGAAATTATCCGAGAAATTGCGGTTATTCAATGCTAATATATAGTTTAGTCTACATATTTCTATTTATATATAATATTATGTTATGTTATGTTATTTCCAGTTCTAAGCTATCTTGATTGGTCAAAATTAGAAGTTAAGCATCGGCAAAGTATTACTATAGTATGAATTATAGATGGACTGTATTAGTTCTTGTTTTGACTAGAAAGCAATGTAAAAAATAAAAATACCCGTCTCGAGCTATGCCTTTTGTTGCTCAAAATCATATTTAAAAAGATTCTTAGACAAATGAAATACAAGTTGTCCAGCAAGGAACTTTGCAATCACATAACCTGGGTTGATTGGTATAAAGGTGGCTTTACTCCTATTCAACATTATTTTAGTTGTAATGTAGTGGTGAACTATCCATACTCCCTGTATTTCCTCGCCAGGAATGTATGAGATTTGCAAGTTGATGACTGCTTTCCCACAACTATATATTTGAAATGTGATGGCTTGACGCAAAAATCATGATACATGAACCTAATTCGATGCAGAAAAAAAAGTGACCGTATCAAGTCTTGACCTTCACATACCTATGAACGTGGATAATAGAAATACAAAAAAGTCTTTAGCAAGACTTTGGCACTCCATTTGCAACATAAATGTTGAGCTTTAAACGGCGTTTTTGTTCATGTAGATAGGTCACCGGCCTATTGTACTAAGTAGCGCTAAGTACTAAGTATTACTGGAGAGTGAATGAATGGACAGAAACGTGAATCGGAACTACTAAGATATTCCCGCGGGCTAAGAAAAATACCTCGGATATAAGGCTACGATATTTCGGGTAAATCGTCCCTGGCTTATAACACATTTCGTATAAGCGTCCATGTTGAGTAGTTCAATGTATATGTAAGTGTTGATCATCATCTTAAATACTGTTTTATTGGTAATTCATACATAAAAGTGACATTGAAAGTTGTGATGTGTATATCTGTTTCCTTCCTCAAGATAAATGACTATTCAGATTTCAAATTTAAGTACTATATTTTGAAACGCAAGTACACTGACGCAAGTCTCCCGAGAAACAATATGGCGGCAACCCTATAAACCCCATGAGTTAGGATTGCAGAAACGTATGAAATTAAAAAAAAAAGTATTTAATTCCTGGAAAACAAATTCTTTCATTTCAAATGAATCCAGGATAAATTTGATATTTCATATATTGGTATTTTTTATCACAAGAACCATGAGTTATTTCTATCTTGTATTGAACAAAAGCACTTGAATGTTCTTTTTTTATTATTTTTTTGTCATAAAAATACACATAAACATGTTAACTTAGTTCTTAACATAATGAAAATCTGGAATGTCATCAGCTTTGCCAATATGGTAGAATATGTCTATCCAAAGACAAGTGCCTTTCCCTATTTTACCGTTAATCCTTATAGTGCTGGAACCGACTTCATGCTTATGCAAACAGGTTAAATCACAGGCAAGCCGCCAAGTAAATTGGCGGCTTACCTGTGATCTAACCTGCTTGTTACTCTGAGTATCTTTCCATATCAAAATTAAGCAGATATTTACGGTATTGGATAGCAGGCGACACAAATCTTTTTTTTAGAAAATTACCCAGCATTCTAAGGGTTAAATCGTGAGACGTGCGTCTTAAAAATACCGAATTGGATACAAATAAGCGAACAATTCCCGTTAAATTGAACGACATTTTGTCTTGAGATGGAACACATAAAAGTTAATCAAAACAGCTCAGATAGTGTTTGCGGTTGATTCCGTACTGACAGTTTTCATCAAACGGGAAACTTACGATCGAATGACGCTGCGATTCATCTCAATATATTTTAACAGAACGATCGAATCTCTCATGCTTGTGGCGAGCCAAATGTATACTAGTGAATCTGTCTCACACAGGCTTGTACGATAGATTTCATCGTAAACGTAAATATAAAGGGGAAAAGGATAGAATGCTGGGAAATGTTCTAAAAAGAGATTTCCGTGTGGTCTGCTTTCCAAGACCTTAAATATCTGCTTGGTTTTGTTGAGGAACGATACTCAGTGTAGCAAGCAGGTAAGATCACAGGCCAGCCGACAATTTACTTGGCGGCTGGCCTGGATCTAACCTGTTTGTATAAGTATGAAGTCGGTTCCAACTTTATAAGAGTAAATGGAACGATCGAATCTCTCGGGTTTGTGGGAGCCTCCTTGTATAAGTGGTAACAATACAGGGGTCTTTCTCAAAAGTGTTTGTACGACAGGTTGCGTCGTAAACGTAAATATACTCGTATATAAGAAAACAGTAGTTCAGAAAACCGTTTACTTAGACGTGAACAAAACCCGTGTTCAAACTGTGAAGTCTTTATCGTACTTTGAAACATGAATGTCTATGTTTCATGCAAAGAATCATAGATAGATTTACGTTCGAGTTTCAAGAGTTATTACAATTTTGTCAACGTAGACGTAAAGCTATGAACCTTTATTTGACAGAACTCAGGGTACCGTTTTACTAAACAACTTTAGGAAAATATTTGCGTAAGTCATAACTGATAAACATGGGTGGTATCTTCAATGAAAATACAACATTGCAATGTGACACGTCATTGGAAGCGTCTCGGAGAGACGATTCCAATGATGTGTTACGTTGCAATAATGCAATAATGTTTCGCCCAATATTGATATGAGATAAGTTGTTGTTTTAAGCTTACGGAAAGCTTAAGTGTAAACTGTTTAGTAAAACGGTACCCTGGTGCTTATGGTCAGGAAATTGAAATCACAAAGCTCCTTACAAATCTCAGCTTTGATAGATTTTGGTTTCCGAGACAGGTAATCCCCAGGCTGTCTAACGCAATGTCGATGGGTTTACCTGGCTAGGTTGGCCCTCATAAGCAGTTAATCAAGATATTTCATTCAGTATTTAATAAGTTTAAATTGTTGACGTGATGTTAAAACCAAATATTTTGACATTCTTTTATTGGGCCAGATCAGCACGTAGGTGGTATAAGGGACTTTTAGGAAGCCCCAATTCAAATAAGTAGGTTGCGTTTCTCGCAAAGAGGAACACTTGCTGATAAAATGCACATATTATATTTTTCTTCATGTGTATCAATATAAATAATAATATGCATCGTATTCATATGACAGCACTCATAATCTTTTTTGCTTGAAATATTTGCTGTATGCGTCACTATACTCGTATAAGTAAAAAAAACCACAAAAACATGTAAAATCACATGCCCATTTTCAGTTTACATAATATGTTATATTTAATGCAAAGTTTATGATAGCAATGTCGCTATACTAGTAAACAAGTTGAAGTGAGCTGACGCGTGTAAATACGTTCAGTTGTAGAAAATGAAATCACAAACAATGTCGCGATATGGGTTTCTGTTTAACCCTTCACCAAACGACACATTTTCGACTGTCCCAATTGAAAGAGTTTGCAAACAACATTTCGAATTGGGATGGAATTGGGTAATAATCTTCTGATAGGCAGGGAACAATGTGGAAAAAGGAGGAATTGCACATTAAGAGCAATTTCTCCTTTACCCACAATGTTTCATATTTGTCTGTAACAAAGTGGTTAAACGTCGTTATTGAATGGTAATGGGTTAACCTTTTACCAAATGTCAAATATTCGAATGTCCCAAATTGAAAGAGATTGCAGACGACATTTCAAAATGTGATGAAATTGAAAAATAATCCTCTGATAGGACAGAAACATAATGCGAAAAGGAGAAATTGCTCGCTAGGAGCAATTTCTCCTTTTCCCACAAAGTTTTCCAGAGTCGTCTGCAACAAACTGGTCAGATGTCGTTATTTTTTTAGTAATGTGTTAAATGAACGACATTAGTAAGTTGATAAATAAGTATTATGTGAACTCGCCTTCAATAAACATATGAAAGTTTCAAGTTTTGCTATTGCCAATTCCTTCATGTTGATGTTATTCCTCAACTTATCACTTTTATTTCGGGTGTTAAAGGTACTATTGAAGATTCAATCTTTTTTAAAACAAAACGACTACTATAGATATAATCATGACATCACAGATCTATACGATAATTTAAAATTAGTACCAGTCCCCACCCACATACCCAAGCCTGTCAATCATGAGGTGGAGAAACAGCATATTTATGTTGCAAGTACAGTAAATTGTTTAAATGGCTTATTTCGTTATTAATGTTCTAAATTATAATATGTATAGGTAAGGGGCGATATTTTAGATACCATCATCATGTTGGTCTCACAATCAGTTGACTTGCACACGATGGTATAAGAAAATGGCACATCTTATTCAATATTTGTATAGTTCGTTGTTTACGAAATAAACCCGTTTAAAACGGTTTGCAATATTTGCATTAAAATGATCTATATATCTTTTTTTCAGCACAGTTATAAACGATTTTGGTAAGCTGTCAATAATCTATTTGTATGTTACTTTAGAAATCGATGATGTACCTATATCGGTAGAAGAAAATTTGTTTTAAAAAGTTATAATCCAAATCTTTGAGATAGTCCTTTTAAATGAAAAGCAGAAAATGTTTATCCCGCATGGATGGTTGCATTTATAAATCTCATTAAAAGGAAAATATAGTTCACCACCCATCGCTTGTAAATAGACATTTTGTAATTGATGTCTTACGCCCCTAGACGCCCATTTCATAAGGGAATTGACAAACTTCAGAATTTTGACTCCCTTCTTGTTCTTCTTCGTCTTCTTCTTCTTCTCTCCTCTCCTCCTCCTCCCCAGGACATCCTCCTCTTCTCCTCTTATCCTTCTCCTCCTACACCTCCTCCTCCTCCCCTCTCCTTCTCATTATTTTCCTCTTCTTCCTTTTCCTGCTCCTTCTTCATCTTCTTCTTCTTCTTCTCCTAATTCTTCTCTCCCTTCTCCTCATCCTTCATCCTTCTCCTCCTCCTCCTCCTCCTCCTCCTCCTCCTCCTCCTCCATCTCCTCCCTCTCCTTCTCCATCTCCTCCTCCTCCTCCTCCTCCTCCTCCTCCTCCTCCTCCTCCTCCTCCTCCTCCTCCTCCCCTCCTCCTCCTCCTCCCCTCTCCTTCTCCATCTCCTCCCTCTCCTTCTTCTCCCCGTCCTTCTCTTCCTCCCCCTTCTCCTTCTACATCTTCTTCTTCTTCTTTCTTTCTTTCCATCTTCCTTTTCCTTCTTCTCTTTCTTCTTCTTTTTATCTTCTTCTTCTACTACTTCTTTTTCTTCTTCTTTCCTTCTTCTTCTTTCGTCCTTTTCTTCTACTTTGTCTTCTCCCTCTCCTGTTCCTCCTTTTTCTTCGTCTTCTTCTCTTTCTTCTTCTTTTACTCTATGGTAAGTTTTTGGCTCTATCAATACTTGTTATAACCTTGCACCGTTTTTTGTAATTACTACCAAGTGATTCATTTATGAAACTGATGTTACAAACTCCTCACAGTGATCTCCCCTTGCTATGCTGCATCGACCCATACAGGGAGATCACTGTGAGGAGTTTGCTGATATTAATGTATTTCGATTATTTTAGTATTGATTAACATCATTGAGAATCTTCGGGACTACATTTCATTAAATATAAACTGAGTTATTTTTTTGGCATTGATTGTACGTTGGCGACCAATTTTGCACACATACCTAACCGAATCTTATTTCACTTGTGTCGTTGTTAAGTGATAACTTCAATTTGCTCTGTCAAAGATGAGAAAGATCGAAAGTCTTGTCGTTTAAACAATACAGTTTTAGCATCGTTGTATGGAATACGATTAATTTTTATTGAAAGCATAATTCATTTAGGAGGCGTCAATATAAGTTTATCCTGTCACTAGTGTCATTTTGAGACCGATAACTAGGTGCCGTATAACATTTGTGATATCCGGCACTAACCATATAACACATGTACGTGACGAATCATGACGTCATAAAAACGAAATGACGTCATGTTCACATCATTCTCTACATATGTTTTCCTACTTTCTCGTGTTTTATTTACATCTTATTTGTTTGAAAGAATATATAAAGGTAACAGGATAAATAGAATAGATTGTTGGTGTCTTTGAATGGGAAAAGTTATCGGGCTCGACTTCAGATTATTATCCGTTTCGCCTTCGGCTCACCGGATAATATTCCTAAGCCTTGCCCGATAACATTTCCGATTCACGACACCAACCATCTATTCTCTATTTATAAACAGTCTATATGCGGTATAACTCAAGCACTTTGCAATGTTTTTGGATCTAAATATATTTCGATTTACTATTTTAAAGCTCTTTAAACTTTTTCAATCAGCTCGTATATTACTTGTTTTTAATGAGAGTGTTTATTGAATTGTTAAGAAATGAAAACACCAGTTGATAGACACTGGTCGGTTTATTATTCAGAAAACAAAGAACATTTTCATTATTGAACATCTAAAAAAATATCACAACATAAGGAACGGTGATAACATATTCGATTTCTTTCATTTCATATTTAAAGCAGAGACATAGATAGTTCGCCTTTTGATAGTGATCAGACAAGCACTAATATAGCCTGTGGTCCGGCCCATGCATACTAGCCTGGATGCCTGACCCATGCATACCCGGCCGCAAAGTTCGAGGAATACGTTCGGGCCAGGCCTCAAGCTAGCACCACTACTTAATGCTTTGTGATACAAGCTTTACTTTGACAAAGCGAAATAACTCATTAATGTTTCAAAGCGTTTCAAAGAGTTACCTTTCTTTGAACAGTTCGCCACAAGATTAGATTTCCCCGTATCGAGCCCCTCACATTATTTATCGGAAGTAAATTTGAACAGGTCGTACTTGAGTAAAAACTGGTTTTGAGTGCAGGGTAGCTGTGTAAGGATTGTCGTGTGTTGAATTAAAGCTTAAATATCTAACAAAAATCCTCAAAAATGGTAAGTTATGTAGATTTGTTCTAATGAATAGTGTTTGTCGATAGTTTAAAAGGAGTAAATGAGATTAATTAAGGCGAAATCACCGCAAATTCTTACCAGGTGATATCAAATTCTTCACGACACAAGGTATGACACGATCAGAAGTAAAACCTGTCGCTTTTTGTCGCTTTGTCGGGGGATATTAGTCATTTCTGTGTGTTTTCTGTCATTATCCTAAACTGTTTTTGTATTTAGAACACACGATATATTGCTGATGTTTAGGATGATTTGAATATTGATCTTGTTCACCAATGGTGGGATTGTGGATTGTCAGAAATTCGGGGGCACAGGATGGGTTTGTTTACACGCCTCCCCCTACCCCTGCCACGCCCATATTTTTGACAGCGACATTAACACATGCTATGAACCTATGTTCATTTTGTATTAGTTTGTGATTGTTCGTAAATTAAATTTAAAGCAGGCGTGAAAACAAATATAAAGTTTAAACAAAGAATGTTTGTTGTTATTTTAGTATAGTAACACCCCAATGTGACATGTAAGAAAACTACTAATTTCACAAAGTTCTATAACATTTATTGAAGTCTTCTGCTACAGATGCATCTAAATGAATTCAATTTTGCTTATAATGTATAAAGCCCTTGCTTCTAGAATATTAGTCAAAATAATTCGATGTGAAGATTGCTTTTTATTTTCTGATGGGGCAATCTAACAGGAGATATTGCCCGATACAAAAATTTTCCACTTGTGTCAAATTAGTTTGACCAGAGACATAGATAACATGTTATCTATGTCTCTGGTTTGACTACCAGAATATCAGACGCTTTGACATTTATTTATACATACATCATAATACTATTTGCCTGTCTCCTATGATGTTCTTGAGGCAATGATGCAACACGATTTCGTTTACCACATTTGTTAATTAATCAATTAGTGTCAGTAAGTTGTGAATCAATATATTTTCAGTCTCTGGTTGGTGTCCAACTCAATGCTAAGCAGCAAGATGGTGAGTATTATAATCTATAAATTTAAAGTGACTATCTCACAGATTGAGATTTTAATTGTTTAAGAATCTAAGTATTTCAGTTTAAGTACCGGTATCTAAGAATTAAAATGCCGTCTTCTGAGTAAATGGCAATACTAACCTATAGATGTAGTTAAATAAAATTGATTACTGAATGGCTTCTTAACCCCATTCATTATTGTTTGCTAAAGACTTGATTCCAGCTCTATAAAGGGTAAATGATTCACTTAATTCTACCCTTTATAATATAAGCTCAAAATAGAGGGCATCTGTTGCCTAGTAGTTAGAGCACAGAATTTGAAATCACATGGCCCCTCTCGGCGTTGGATAAAATCCCTGTGATTCCATTTCCATCTTAATGAATAGTAGCTATGTAAGACCAATACAAACAGATGAATAGTCTATAGGGTGACTGATGCAAAATAGGTTGGAGCTAATTATGTCAAATTCTTTTTATTATATTCCTGTCAGTGAAATACAGGGATTTCTCAGTGTATGATTTTCAATTTTGTCACAGTGAATATCGTCACTAGTGATTATATCAAAAAGTCATATCATCACTAGTGATGATATCAGTTTTGACAGAACTACTTTCTTTTACCATTCCCTTGCATTAAAGTCATTGCTGTACTTTTGTACACGGCACTAAAATGTTTGTATTCTAACATGTATCCATTTGCGTGAGTGACGTCATGGGACAACAAAAATGACGTCATGATCGTTGTTAACTGCTTTGCTCCTCCCACTTAATGCTTTGCTCCTCCCATATTATATTTCATTCGGCACTTATAGGGGTATTTTGACAAATATATTTACTATAGTGGAATAAAATAAATAGAATAATCAATTCCATTCGATTGATATCAAAGCTATGTCACTTGAATGGGTTGTTATAACATAGAAAAAACTCGTTCTTCGAACTCGTTTTTTCAACCTGATAACAACCCATTCTCGTGACATATTTTTGATATCAATCCAAAGGAGTTGATTATTCTCTATATCACATAATTGAATATGGGTATTATTAGAAGTTTTTGAGTTATATTACGGGGGCCTCTATAAAATGTGTATCCTTTTCAGTTGGAAATTTCTTATAGATTTCCCAATAATTTAAAATCACATCATTATTTTGGTTCCTCAATTCAGCTTTTCCAGCCATACCATTTCCCAAAATTAATAGGCCTAGGCCTCTTCCAAATTCTCAAGGCAAAAGAGTCCTGGCTCATTGAAATTTTCTCCATGAAATAACTTTTATAAGTACCCCAAGTTAAGGATGAACAGACTTAATATATATTATAGGCTTATCAGTATTGCATTGAATACATGTATTATACCTCTTATCTTGAAATTTGACATGTTCAGGCTTGTATGTAGAATACCTGTGATTATCTAGTCGGCCTTTACATACCTTTATCAACTACAGAAGACCAAATGCTTTTTGACTGTTTATTTAACCCTTGGAATGCTGGGTAATTTTCTAAAAATAGATTTTTGTGTCATCTGTCTTTCAAACCCCCTAAATATCTGATTAATTTTGATGAGGAAAGATACTCAGAGTAGCAAACATGTCAGATCACAGGACAGCCGCCAATTTACTTGGCCGCTAGCCTGGATCTAACCTGTTTCCATAAGCATGAAGTCGGTTCCAGCACTATGAGGGTAAAGAAACAACACTTGTAAAATGTTTGTTACAAAAACTTGTGGCATTTTTAAACAAAAAACTACACTTTTCCTTGCTTTATTATTGTCATCTTTAGTGGGTAATAAGTTTGACCACTCAAACAAAAGTATACTGGTTAAAAGTGATGAATTATTAATAAATACTTGTTGTATTTATAGAACTCAAAGAGGCGTTCATTATTTACGACAATGACGGTGACCAAAAAGTTACGAGAGAGCAAGCCGAGTGTGTAATCCGAAGTATAGGGATTGCCCCAACAAATGATCAACTATCGAAAATGTTAGGAGGTAAGATGTACAAGATTTTCTTTTCTTTCTTCTTTTTATCTTCTTACTTGAGAAAGGCATCTTATTACAGAGCTTCAGATTATTTTCTGAAAAGGTGAGCCAAAATACAGTTATCTACTTATCACAACTAACATTCATGAATTAGAGCAATTTCTCCTTTTCCCACAGTGTTTTTCAGAGTCGTCTGCAACAAACTGGTCAGATATCGTTATTGTTTGGTAATGGGTTAAAAGTTCATCCCTAAGAAAAAAAAAGAGGTTATTGACAACCCTGCCACAATTATCCCATGGTGTAAAAAATGTTGGGTGATTTTTTTGTATTGAAGAACCAAACCTAAACCATAAGTGATATTCTTATTCAAAAGGGTCAACCCATCGGTCAAATTCTGTAGCAGGCAGTGCACCATAGTTTTGAATTCTTGTGTCAATCCCGGGGGCCCGCTGTAAATCTGAAGACCTTTACAGTAACAAATAATGGTATTATTGTAACAATGAGCATCTATAATCTTTTCCTGTTCTTATTAAGTGGAAATAGATTTCGTTTAAATGTGATTTAGAATTGACAAATATGATGCAGCACAATAATAAGTTAAAATATAAATTACTGAATGAAATTTAGGCTAAAGGATAATTTCATGTTAAAATATCTCCATGTTGAGCAATTCTTTGTATTAAAATTTGCAGTTTTAACCTTTCAGCACTGTTTGGGTATTCAGTTTACAGCTAGAATGAGCTTTGATGACAATTGTTGTCATACTTTACTGCTATTTCTGACAATATGCTAAACAAACTTGGCACTGGCTGGGTCCTTTAATAGTCTTGGAACCGTAGGGTTAAAGATTCTGTATTAAGGAAATTATTTTGGAAGTATATAATCAGTAATGAATACCCTGTTTTATAATCATCTTTCAGGCAGTCAGTTATACTCCCTACATGATATCCAATCAATTATTGCGTCGAAAGCCCCGGCCTTCGAGACGGAAGCAACTCTCCAGGAAGCCATTAGACTGTTTGATAAAAACGGAAACGGTTACCTCGATGCGAAGGAGTTCCGCCATGTTGTAACGAATCTTGGTGACAAAATGAAGGACGACGAAGTTGACGAGATAACGAGAGAAATGGACATTTCCGGTGACAACCAAATAAGCTGTGATGGTAAGTTGGTTGACAGATGTCAGGATAAGAATCATTCACTCATGCATCCATACTTCCCCTCACCATTTGAAGGGCTCCTGTGTGGCATAGCGATTAAGCCGGCAGACTTAGAACTTGGGGGTCCCAGGTTTGAGCCCAACCGGTTTCGTTATATCATGTGATGCTATGAAATACACAAATACACACGGAATGCAACAATAGCATGCAGACATAACTAAAGCTTACGGAAAAAATAAGTACTGGAAATCTGTTTTTTTTTAACAGATTTCTTTATTTATCTGATAGTGTCATCTCATGTAATATTTATAAATAGCTAAACTACTTATTTATCTTATAGAAAGAAAAATAAAGTTTGGTAAATCTTAGATGAATTGGATTTGTTCGAAAAAGCATTGAAGTTCAGCCCAGTGATCTACATGCAGGCAGTGGTTAGTGTAATGTAACGTAAATAACTTCTTTGAGGTGTTTTTTATACATCTTCTCCTTTTGAATCATTACACTCTTTATTAGGAATTATCCTAAGAAGAGTTGCCTAAACTTATTCCATGCAATTCTTTGTTCCCAATATATTGCTTGATTATATTGATATCCACCCAATAAGAACATTTTTACAAACATGCCAGTGATATCAATGTGGAGAGGGTAAGGGTGGCAAATTTGATTTTGCCATCCCTGAAGGGGCTTATTTCTTCTTAAAAATTATCTTAACCCTTTGAATGCTGGGTAATTTTCTAAGAATAGATTTTTGTTTGGTCTGCTTTCCAAAACCTTAAATATCTGCTTAATTTTGATGAAGAAGGATTCTCAGAGTAGCAAACAGGTCAGATCACAGGTCAGCCGCCAATTTTTATTGGCGGCTGGCCTGGATCTAACCTGTCTGCATAAGCATGAAGTTGGTTCCAGCACTTTAAGGTTAAAAGAATTTTCAAGCCAACAGCTCTGTCAAATGAATCTAATGATTGCCCACAGTTAGGTGTTGAAAGCATAACCATAGCTTTCAAAGGATACAAGCTCATGTGGAAATCTGTCATATCCGCCTTAAGCACTATGGCAAGAGTGGAATAGGTATCAACTTATAGTGTATGAAGTACGAAGTACTGCATGCTAAAAAGGTTTCTCACAGATCGGGATTTTAACTTTTCAAAATAAAAAGCTTTCTAATACAGTTCATAATGGTTTAGAAAATATATAGAACATATTGTGCCCACTTTATAAATTTTTTATTTTTTTTTTCTCGCAAACAGTGATCTTAACTATATCTATGTCTTATATTAGAAGAGGTTGTACTTTCAGAAACCCTTGTCACAAGCACTGTCAGGAAGTAAAGCTCACTTCACATTATTTAATGAAAACATGGAATTTCAGCAACTAAGATGTAACGAAATTGAACATGATATTTGGCTTAGTGACAATGGTTGTACATATAAATATTTTAATATTTAGAGCCATACTTGCGCTCATTTACACTTAAATTGTGAAAGTTCTAGAATAATTGAAAAATAACTTAAAAGTAATTTAAATTCCCCTTATACAGAGGAATTGAGACTGTAACAAGTTCACATGATGCTTTTAAAAGAGTGAATACTATATGGTTTCTTTACAATTAGTGATAAAACAAGGTCAGCCGAGAAATGTTAGGAACCAATAAAACCCAAGAAGTTCTCCATTTTGAATGTTCACGTTGTTTGCATTAGATATAAAGAACACTATTTTCATGTGTTTCACGTGCTTTTTCTAACCAGATGAACGCCACGCATTAATCCAAGCGCTCCTTGCTATTTTAAATGCTTGAATTTAGACAATGAAGTTAAATTGGTGGGCACCAAATTTGTTAAAAAAGTGCTTTGAAAAATAGATAACAAATAGTGCAGGCGTTACATTGTAATGATCCTGTGGCTTTTCGCTTTGTTTCAACATATTCTATCATAACTTATAACTCATATTTCCCAGTATGCAGTTTTTCTGAGTGCTAGTATGCTTTTAATAACTACTACCAAAACACAAATCTCTAGTTAGTCCTTTTAAATACCCTTATAAGTGATATGCCTCTCTTATCTAGGCTACTGGTAAACGAAATTTATAAGTCTTGTGTTGCTGCATCTAGTAAAGTTATGAAAAACTTATCTAAATTTAATTATGCACATCTCCTTAGGAATTAAACCCTAGTATACTCAATTTATGTGTATTTGATTAAGCTCTATATCATCATGAGCTCCTCTGTTGATCCATGTTTATTTTTGTCTATTTACAATTTTGTATTTGCTATATAACATGTAATGTTTATTCCTTTGATCAATGATTATTTTTGTCTATTTACAATTTTGTATTTGCTATATAACATGTAATGTTTATTATGCAATAAAATATAGTTTGTTAGTTGGATAAGGTATCTTTAAACATGAGCCATCAACAATTAATATTATTATTTTTTTTAATTTCAGGTTTTGTGAGTACCATAAGAAGTGTGATATAATTGCCAGGCTTTAAGAAAGACAGTGTGTTCGATTTATAGATCCATTTTATCACGGAAACCAAACCAACTGACATAATAGTAATAGAAACTGGAGAGATCTGCTTTAACAAGACGGAAGAATTTATTATGTTGTATTTATTTTAATCCCATAACTTCATGTAAATTTGTTTTTATGCAACCGTGACAGATTAAATTAAACTTTGTGACAAAAGGAAGAAATTGCTCTTAATGAGCAATTTCTTCCTTTTGTCACAATTGTTTCCATGCAGTATCACAAAAAAAGCTGGTTTTTTTTTCATTCTCGATTTTTGTATTCTGCAGAAAGAAATTCAAATTTGGACAAGTTGAACAATTTTTCATATAGCAAGGGTTGAATGCAAGACTATAGTAAACCTTAACAATTTTGAAACACTTACTATAGTATTGCATTAAACCCTCACTATGTGAATGATTTGAACCTGTTAATATTAGGATAATTATGAGGCTTAATTGTTCAATTAAAGAGTTATGAGGCCTGTATCAAATAGGGAAAACTCTCCTAACACTTCACAGAGTTTCCTGTATGCAATTTGTTGTCATTTGAAATGTTTTTGAATTTATGTTGTTTTGGCTTACTTCTTTAAAGATAATTGTGTGGGTATTATTGTTATGAATTATTTCTGATTTTCAGGATTTTAAGACTTTTTGTCTCTATGCAATAATATAGCAAAGGAACTTTATTCAGGATATTGAACCAGGCACATGATGATTTGCCCCATGTATATGTATTTGGCATATTGTTTCCATCCCTATCTAGGTTGTGGTCCACTCGAATCTAAATAACAAAATCTCTGGGGTCCTGAAAACTAAAACAAGACTAATGGTGCTTTTGTTTTACATGTGTGACTGTCAAACAAACTGGCACCCCCTCTTTATCTTTTTATACTTTCTTCTACCTAATATTGTGATTATTATAATATTATATTGATTATTTCTTCTTGCATTCCAATCTTACAGCATTGTATTTTTGTAAAATGACAAATAATTTACTATAATGTCAATCTTGTGTTAAGTAACTATTCTTAAACATTTCAACCTGTATTGTGTCATGCAAATTATTGCAACTTGCAATTTCGTCATGGTATGATATGACTTTTCTCAAACCCTGGTGTAGAGGAATGGGAGATAAGAAAGTCTTTAAAGTAAGTAAACTGCTAATTGTAATTAACATCTGATGAATAATACAAACAGTAAACTGAACTTTTTGTCTTCTTTCTTTAAAACAACAACAAAAACAGTGAGTTGGCACAACTAAATAGCACATGTAAGTCCAAATTGACAATTGTGAGAAATTGAAAATTTCCTCATGAAGAAATTGCTAAATTTGTCTCTAATTTTTATCAGCTGTTTACTACAAAGACACGAATGTTTCTCTAAAACCGTTCATGGAGACTTTAAAGATGATGGAACTTTTAGTTAGTCTGTTGCAAAACATACAATTCTGTAGGTATTTACGAGACAAACATAAGAGATGCATAGTAGTGTGAATGGATTCCGGGACCATGTGTTTGTGACAGACAGAACCCGGTTGAATAATGAGTCATTCGAGTTATAGCAAATAAAGACTTATAGCAAATAAAGAAATATATAAAATATACAGACGCAAACTATATGATTTTTATTTATTTCTAATTGGGTTTTGCCTCGATGATCGAAGAGGGAAATCATGGTTGTCTTTGGCTTAATCCTTATGCTATTGAATTTGGAATCATATGGTCTCTCTTTGTAGATTCCTAATATCGGTACTGGTAGGTTCAAACTTACATGAGAGGTTATCTCCTTGTCTACTAAGGGAATGCCGATGGTTCAACCCAGCTTGGCGAGCCCTAATTTGTAGTAAGGCTTAGTGAGTTCCATATTCAACTAGAAATCACATGGTCCCTCTATGTGTGGATCCATTTTCGGTCCTACTAGCTTACAAATTGCATGGAAGGTTGGTTCCTTTTTTATAAGTGAATGCCGATGGTTCAACCCAGATTGACCAGCCAAAATTGGTCATTAAACTCAAGAGACATGAAATTGAATTTGAAATCACACGGTCCCTCTTGTTGAGGATTCAAATCCTCGTACTGGTAGATTTGCATTTGCATGAGATGTACTATATCGTTTACTAATGAAATGACGATGGTTCTACTGCGCTTGACCAGCCCTAATTGGCATTAAATACTTAAAGTGCTTGAACCGACGTCATGCCAATGCAAACAGGTAAGAACAAAGCCAGCCGCCAAGTAATTGGCGGCTGGCCTGTGACCTAACCTGTTTACTACTCTGGGTATCGTTCCTCATCAAAATTAAGCATGTGTTTAATGTTTTGGAACGCAGACGACACAAAAATCTAATTTTGCCTGTTTACTAGTCTGGGTATCTTTCCTCATCAAAATTAACCATGTGTTGAATGTTTTGGAACGCAGACGACACAACAATCTCATTTACGAAAATTAGCCAGCATTCTAAGGGTTAAGAATCTGGTTTTTTTTTATGGGTTTTACATCACATCAACATTATTTCAGTTATGTAGCGATGCCCGACTCTTAATGATGGAGGAAGACCCCATACTCAACTGCCCATAGGGGCTGGTTAAGGTGGGTAGAACCATCGGCATTCCGTAAGTCAGCCGGGAGACTGCCTCTCATGATAAGAATCTGTTGAAACGATGTTAAGACTTAGATACCCATATCAATCAGGCGAGGCCGCGGCTTTGGCGTAGAGCTAGGGCTTAAAAAGGGAGGTAAAACTTCTATCCATTCGATAACAAATGAGACGAGTTAATCTCCTTGTATAAAGTTTCAACGCTACACTAGTTTATGGGTTTCCATCATCATGTCATATATATACCTCTCCCATATTGGTTTTTGTGACTAAACGAAATTTAACGCAACATCAGACGACAGAAAAATAACACGGACTAAATTCATAAATCTGTTCTTTCCGATAAAAATCACTGTAACAAAAGGATTTTTGCTCTTTAGGAGTAATATATCCTTTGTTTTAGTTATTTCTATAGTATTTCATCAGGTGCTATCAATTTATAAGAGGAGTTGTGGAGTAAAAGGTTGTGTGTGTATTCATCTATTTGTTATCGATATTGAAACAAGTTATTGTTTAAAAATACTATACCATTTATTCATACCAGACGTAGTCTATAGATTCATGCTACACCGATCTACACAAATGACCCTATCATTTCCTGCATATCAAATCCATTTATTATATTTACATGTATTTTACATCGCGTCAAAATGAGTTCAGTTATCACGATGCCCGACTCTAAATGATGGAGTAAGACCCGATACTCAACTGTCCATAAGGGCTGGTCAAGCCGGTTAAATCCATAGACATTCCGTAAGTCAGTCGTCACCGGGATTTGAACCCACGCTGAGAGGCGCCATGTTTCCTGTATATTGTCTAACAGCAACGTGCGGCGATGGAAACAGAAATCGAATTAGAAATAGAAATTGACAGAAAATCGGCATTTTCATTCACGATTCTTGGTTTGAAACATCGTTGCTAAAATGAGAAATCCATCGTCACGAATAATATATCTTTTTCTCACAATATTTTCAACACCGACGTCTGAAGAAAATTCATTCATGCTCAACCCAAAAGTCGAACTTATTTATCCTGGCCTCTGATTGGTCAATTCTCGGACTCGTTCGAACTTGGACCACCTTGCAGCAAGGTGTCGTTGAATGCACCGAACTATGATAAGTCAATTCTTCACCAGTGGTAAGAACTGATGTCCTGTCTGATTTCTAGCTTGTTGGAAATCGCAATACCTTTGTAGTCATTCTTGAAACAGTCCATGGGCAAGACACTACAAAGTCCTGCCTAGTACTGGTCAATTGAAGGTTTAATCCTCAACTTCGGACCAGGGTTTTTTTTGTGGTAGTGTCAGGCAAGACACTGATGAGTTCTGGATACCGTTTTACTAAACAACTTAAGATAACTATTTGCGTAAGTCAAAACTTACACACATGGATATTATCTTCAATAAAAGTACAATATCGCAATGTGACACGTCATTGGAATCGTCTCGGAGAGTGTTACTTTGCAATATTGCTTCGCCCAATAGTGAAATAAGAGGAATTGTTGTTTTAGACTTACGCAAATCTTAAGCGTAACTTGTTAGTAAAACAGTACCCTTATGTTTTTCATTGAAGAGTCCTTTGACAAGACACTCCAGAGGCTCTGAGAGCCTTGCATGACTGATGAACTCCTAGAAAGTCGATAAATAAATAAATTCTTGTTGACACGGCGTTAAATTTATTTGTTTTATATCGCGCCAACTATAATTCAGTTATACTTCGATCCCCGGCTCATTATAGATAGGGGGGGATCCAAAACCTAACTACCCATAAGGGCTTGTTTTAGCCATCTAGAAGCAAAAGTCTTTCCTAAGCCCCAGTGGTTTAGATAAAAGACTTTTGAGCCGGGTCCCGAATTCAATCCTCATCATCGGACCTGATATAACTCGTGGAAGAGTCCTATGGCAAGACACTCCAGAGGCTCAGAGAGTCCTGTCTAATACTGTTTAACACAAAGAAAGCCGTGAAATACATTTTTGTAAATCTTGTTAACACGGTTTTTACCTTATTTAAACAGCATCAATTTTCCTGTCGAGCTCTGTTGAAAATGTTGAAATCCAAGCAAGCCGTTAAAAAAATGAAATTTTGTTGACACGGATTTTAACCCCATTTAAACAACATACACCTTCCTTACTAAGTCAACCGGAAGGCTTTCGCTCATGAAACAAAATGTCTCATTACTTGATTTTTGGAAACACAAAGAGAGGAGCCATGTTATTTCAAACAATTCGTTTTTTTTTCATCAATGGTGTCTACCCATTATCGAATTGTCTTTCCTCTTATTTTTGTCGTCTGCTTCTGATTCCAATTTGAACCAGTCACAATTCACCATTTTAGAGAATATTTTAAATATCTCGATTTATGTTGTTCTGTTCTTCCCTTTTTATGTCGTCTGCTGTTACTTCCAATTTGGACCAGTCACCATTCACCATTATAGGGAGAATGGTTTAAATATCTCGATTTACGTTGTTCTGCTCATCCCTTTTTATGTCGTCTGCTTCTGCTTTCAATTCGGGCCCGTCACAATTCACCATTATAGGGAGAATGGGTTGAATATCTCGATTCAAGTTGTTCTGTTCATCCCTGTTTTATGTCATCTGCTACTGCTTCCAATTCGGGCCAGTCACAATTCACCATTGCAGGGAGAACGGTTTACATATCTCGGTTCAAGTTGTTCTATTCATCCCTGTTTTATGTCATCTGCTACTGCTTCCAATTCGGGCCAGTCACAATTCACCATTGCAGGGAGAACGGTTTACATATCTCGGTTCAAGTTGTTCTGTTCATCCTTGTTTTATGTCATCTGCTTCTGCTTCCAATTCGGGCAGTCACAATTCACCATTATAGGGAGAACGGGTTGCATATCTCGATTCAAGTTGTACTGTTCACCCTTTTTATGTCGTCTGCAATTCACCATTTTAGGGAGAATGGGTTGAATATCTTGATTTTAACCCTTTCCCAAACATTAACGACATTCGACCACTTTGTTGCAGACGACTTAAGAAAAAATGTGGGGAAAGGAGAAATTGCTCGAAACGAGCAATTTTTTCCTTTTCTCACAATGTTTTCTGCCCTATCAGAAGATTATTAACCAATTTCATCACATTTTGAAATGTCGTCTGCAAACTCTTTCAATTTGAGACAGTCGAAAATTTGTTGTTTGGGAAAGGGTTAAATCCATTCATTGCATGGCGATTTTCAAGACACTCATGTGGTATTATCGATAAGAAACTCGCATTGATAAATCTAAGATTGATACACTCAACAACCGCATTCTTTCGCCCCCTAATCAGTCGATATTCGATACATATAATATATAGACCCACGATTTGCATTACTACACACAGAGATGAGTATAAGACCCAATTCAATTCTTATGTTTTATAGATACTATTGAGGGCTGTATGTATGCACCCTTAAGCGATGTGACTAAAATATTGTTGAAACGACGTTAAACTTGAACAATCCAACCCAATCTTAAGCAACACCGATATCACCCATTGCCAAATGCATCACAAGCGTAAGAATTTTACTCTTTTAACTCATTACAAAACGATAACGACAATTGACCAGTTTGTTGCAGACGACTCTGGAAAACATTGTCGGAAAAGGAGAACTTGCTCGTTACAAGCAATTTCTCCATTTCCAACAATGGTTTCTGCCGTATCAGAAGATTATTTTTCAATTTACTCACATTGTGAAATGTCGTCTGCAAACTCTTTCAATTCGGGACAGTACGAATTGTTTACGTTTGGTAAAGGGTTAAGCGGTGTGACAGAAATATTGTTGAAACAGCGTTAAACTTCAATTCAACCCTGCCTTAAGCAACATAGATATTAACAACGGCCAAATGCATCACAAGCGTAAGTCCCTTGCTATTTTAAGAAACGTACGCTTGACATACATCGAGCCATCCGGGTACTGTTTGATCGGATCGAAATAACAAAGGGTTTTATAAGGGGAGGGTGGAGAGGTGTAGAACAAAACATAAACCACGTTGTTTAAACAAATACAACTTATTTGTAGTCGGAGTGCTTTGATAAGGACGCTTGTACGTATACTTCGTTTAAAGATGGTGAGTAACGCATTGTATTATTTTTAAAGTTTCTATCATTTATTGCTTGCTTTATACAACATGTAACTGCCGAATGCGGCCTTTAATCTTTTGCCAAACGTTACATTTTCGACTGTCCCAAATTGAAAGAGTTTGCAGACGACATTCCAAAATGTGATGAAATTGGAAAATAATCTTCTGAGAGGACGGAACACATTGTGGGAAAAGGAGAAATTGCTCGTCACGAGCAATTTCTCCTTTTCCTACAATGTTTTCCAGAGTCGTGTAACAAAGTGTTCAAATGTCGTTATTGTTTGGTAATGGGTTAAGCAAGATGTAAGGTGCCGAATCGGATGTGTGTATTTGATATGATTCTTGAAAACATGATACCTTAGTTCCAAAGCACAATAGATAGATGAATATGCATGTTAATTTGTTTGTGTATGGACTTATTGCATCGTTCTAAGATAGGGATTTCTTATCACATTGTAAATGACCTGCATGTCGCCATCAAGGAGAGGAACTTTATAAGCTTTTAGCTTCCGTTCCAATCCGTTTCACTAAATTGTTTGTAATGTACAGTCTAACTTGTGTTAAGCAGCCACCCTTTTAAGCAGCCAACTTGCCTTAAACAACCACTGCAGAAAGTCCCATTGTTAGATTTATAGTGTACATCAACTTGTGTTAAGCAGCCAACCTGTCTTTAACAGCCAATTTACTCTGTCCCATAGGCTGGCCTCTTAACACAAGTTTGACTGTATACTATAATGGTGTTTATCTATTGAATCAAATATGTTTAAACTAAAGCTGGGGAGTTACTTTTCTATTAGTTCATGCTGGCCTTATGTACACGTAATATGTAACAAGGGAAATGGAAAGCGGTTCATAGGGAAGAGTGTCGGCCTCGGCACACGTCGGTCGTGCGTTCGAATCCCGTGAGTAGCGGGATCTGCCTTTTGACCTTTCATTAATCCACACTCAGCACGAGTACTGGTTATGTATCCAGGAAGCAGAATCGAGAGTCATTAATCAACGTTGTTTGAATCTTGTTTCACAATCGATGTAAAATGAACAACTTTAAACTGAGGGAAAACGGAGTTAAAACCATTTGGGCCACGTCACGCGAAAAGGGGCACTCGGACATAGCAAACAGTGTAGCCCCAGACCAGCCGCCACGTCAATGACGTGGCGGCTGGTCTGGGGCTACACTGTTTGCCATCTTAGAGGACATCCAGTTATACCTTTAAATAAATACAAATGATAACTGCCGTGACTAGATGCTTGAATAATAGCGCTAAGAAAGAGCTGAGTCAGCGGTTTTTATTTATGTCCGAGTGCCCCTTTTCGCGGCACGCGGCCCATTTTTAAAGTGTCGAGTCGGATAGTGGGAGTTGCATTTTATTTTCCTACCATTTATTGTTTGCTTTATATGAAGTGTAACTGTGGAAGGTAGCTTTAAAACCAATCGTAGGGTCTCGAATCATATGGGTGTAATGGGCCTGCTATTTAGATACAAACCCTAGTTTTCAAGTATAATAGGTAGATTCATATATTTTATTTTGTTCTCTTTCGATTGGACTTATCGCAGGTTTTAATCACCATCTCTTTCGAGGCTGTCTCCCGACTGACTTACGTATGTCTATGGTTCTTCCCACATTGACCAGCCTTTATCGGTAGTCTTGTTAATTATCTATCATTGACGAGCCAGGTATTGAAATATATATAATAGAGGCATTGATGACGCAATTTAACAATTTCCCAATTGCAGTTCTTTTGACAGATTAGATATCCACGATTCCTTGATAATCTGTCATTATTAGGTTAGGAAATAGTTCCCCGCCTAATAGTGCATTACAGGGAAAATATTGGCTTGACTTAACTTAAATACGAACAAAGTTTGCTTCCAGTGACCATTCTCCGTCGCGTATCATACAAAAGGACAGCTGCTGTACAGTTCTAAAGAAATTAAGTATTTACTTACAGTTTTACTCATATCTGTTAACAAGCAACTTCAATGAATTCACCAAATCGTTCAATAAATATCTCATCATTGTTGATTTATTGCAGGGAGAACAGCTAACGGATGAAGAATTAAAAGGTATGTTGTGCGCCATCATTCTGTTTTATCAAAGTTACCCAATATTGGAATTCCTCATATCATTCTATCTGACAATTAGGTAATGATATGTTTGGAATCACATGACGTAAACTTCGCTCTTTCATAAAAAATGATTTGAGGTATTTTTTTCCAAAGTAAGAACGAAGTCCTCTTTTTGTATTTCCTGTTATATTATACAAAAGGTCCAAATTTGGTGTATTTTTCAATTTTTTGCCTTGTGCTGTTTGCTGGTCCCTTCAACTTAAACTAGGTACTCAATCTCAAAGTAGGGAATGAATAAAGATTCTAAACAATCAAAATCGATATGTGGCAGTATCAGCTTGCAAGACAGCATTCGCGAAACCGTTTTTGTCGTTTGCTGACGCTTTCAATCTTGACCAGATAAAACTATCAAATGGGGAAATAGTTGGAGTGATCCAGACGTAGATATTTCGTTTTAGGTTACACAGCAGTTATAGCTTGGATCATCCGAGGGGGGAAATTGCATTAAAACTGTAACATATCACAATTAATCTTTGTCAATAACAGCTTACAAGAAAGCGTTTGCCTATGCTTTCAATTTGAACAAGATACACGATCACCAGAACAGAACAGAACAGATCATAGTTTATTAAACAAGTACATAATACATAGTCATATTTTACAAAGTTTGTACACAGCATTATATCATGTGTTTTTTAAGGAAGGTTATACAATTTGAACAAGATACCCAATCACAAACGAGAAAATAGCATATATTTAAGCATAACAAAAGCGGTCTGTTTCATTAATAGCTTGCAAGAAAGCGTTTGCGCTGTTTGACCGAGACGGCGATGGGACCATAGGTACATACGAGCTGGAAACCGTCATGAGAAGTATGGGGTACTCCCCCACAGAGGTGGAAATACTAGACTTATTGAACGAATTCGATCCTGATGGTAGGTTGACAACTCTTTATCTTTAGCTTTTATGCTGTTTAAACACCCGCAAGACAATTAGCAAACGAACATGTGGTTATATTACACTGACTGGGGACCATCATCAGAAGCATGGGGTATTCCCCCACCGAAGCGGAAATACTTGGCTTATTGAATAAATTTGACCCTAATGGTAAGTTGACCACATATTCGTTTATAACTTATAGTTAAATACTGTTTAAACACCCGTAAGACAATTAGCAAATGAACATGTGGTTATATTACACTGACTGAAAACCGTCATGAGAAGCATGGGGTATTCCCCCACCGAAGCGGGAAAAATTCGACTTACTGAACGAATTCGACCCAGACGGTAAGTTGACCACTTTTTCATTCTTAGCTTTTTATACTGTTTAAAAAATCGTAAGACAATTAACAAATGAACGTGTGATTATACTACACTGACTGGAAACTGTCATGAGAAGCATGGGGTATTCCCCCACCGAAGCGGAAATACAAGACTTATTGAACGAAATCGACCCTGATGGAAGGTCCTCTGGTGCCCTCATCTTTGAATAACACATGGTACTTCATGGCGAAAATACATATATCTCCCCGGCTTGAATTTCCCAATCAAGAACCATTCTTTAGTTAACTCGGATGATCCAAGCTGTAACTGTGTCACATGAATTATCTACGTCTGGAACATTCGGACTATTCTTTTATAGGTTTTGCGACACGATTTGATTAAACATACTTTTAACTAGATATTGATGGTACAAACTTTATAAAAATCCGCCAATCTTTTAAACCACTTCCGGTTTAACAGTACTATGACCGCCAGGGACCAACTGAAATGTTGAAAATCTTCATGATAACCCTTAGGATGCTGTGTAAATTTCTACAAATAGATTTGTGTGTCATCTGTTTTTCCAAAGCTTTAAATATCTGTTTAATTTTGATGAGGAATGACACTCTGAGTGGCAAACAGGTTGGATCACAGGTTAGCCGCCTTGGCTACGCATGAAATCGGTTCCGGCAATTTTAAGGTTAACAAAATTGTTTTTGATCATAGCAAACAAACCTCCAAAGGAAAAGAAAACCCACGTGCTCTTTGAGTAGGCCTCACATACTAACATCTCTGTCAGACTTTCTGATTAAGTCTATGTTTTTTCTCTTTTTGCAGGTTTAGGAACGCTCGATTTCCCGACATACCTCTCCCTAATGGCGAAGAAGTTGAAAGAATGGGAGGGCGAAGAATCTCTCAGACTTGCCTTTAACGTGTTTGATAAAGAGAATAATGGAACGGTAATTAGTTGACATCTTCACAATACAATATTACATCCTTATTATGCTAAATTCCTGTAACAGAAAATATGGGGAAAATAGACATAAAATACAGTGTAAGCGATGCGTCTGTTTTCCTCCCCTTGATCTACCTCTCTAACCATTTATATCTCTGGAATAAAGCATGCGTTTGAATACATTTTCATTGGTTTACATAAAGGTTGATTGAGCTGACTCATTGATCAAGTATTGGTTAGAATTATTATTGATTGATTACTTGATCGGCTGAACTGCTGATCAATTGGTTGATTCAAAAGCAGCATTGTGTTCGACAATGTTTTATCATAAAAATCCAGTTTCGAAGATCAGAGAAATATTTTGATAACATAATTGGAGAGTTGTTGACACGTTGTTCGACCCCATAAAGAAAACTAAAACAAAGGCAGTTCCTAGCCCGATCTCTGAATAGGATTTCAGTAGTACAAAATGGACGCTGTCCCAACTTCTAATAACATAGGCATCGGAACTTATTGTGAAAATTGTTGGTGCGATGTATAACCATGAGTTCTTATTGTTCCATTCTGTACAGGTAACAGTTTCGGATTTTCGGTACATGATGGACAATCTAAAAGTTCACGTTGAAGAGAAAGAGATCGAGGAAATGATTAAGGAGGCTGACAAGCACCACACTGGACTAATTGCTTATAACGGTGCGTGTACACATAGTTTGCTAGTGGTCCAGGGTACCGTTTTACTAAACCACTTAGGGAACATTGCGTATTTGCGTAAGACAAAACTGTTTAACTAGATGGTATCTTAAATTAAAGTACAATATTGCAATGTGACACGTCATTGGAAGCGTCTCGCAGAGACGATTCCAATGATGTGTTACTTTGCAATATTTCTTAGCCCATTATTAAACTAAGAGTAAATTTTGTTTAGTACTTACATAAATGTTTAGCGTTATTTGTTTTGTAAAACGGTACGTAGGGGTAAAGCATCGGCCTCTGGATGCGAGGGTTGTGGGTTCGAATCCTGTGCGCGTAGCAAGACTCTTTTTGCGACCTTAATTTAATCCACATTTGGTGCGAGTACTGAATATGTATCTGTAGCCTAGTGGTAAGAGTATAGAACTTGAATACACATGACCCCTGCATCAAATCCTGGTGATGGCAGTTTGATTCCCATAAGAGACAGTCTACCGACCTACTAACGGAATGTCGATGGTTCTAGCCTGTTTGGCAAGTCATTATTGCCTGTTAAGTTTGGGATTTTCCTCCAACATTATGAGTCGGGAATCGGAATATAACTTAAATAATGTTGGCTCGAAATAAAACCTATATATGCTTAAAAATAAGTCCATAATGCGTCGGTATACACTCCTTTTCATCCTCCTAGTATTTTATAACTAATTAGTATTGCACAATAATCTTTAAGAAACCATGTGCTGCTTTTTTGCAATAACAAAATCAATTTATTGATTATCAATAATGATAAGACCATGTTATGTCGATTTCATTTAGCCTTGAAGCGAATTTCGACAAAGCAGGTCTTCGAACTCGGGGCCCATGCTTCCCAAGTCCGCTGTGCCACTGAGAGACATTTTATTAAGGTTAAGCCATAGAAAAGGAGTAGGGAAATAAGTGTTTGCTTTTTATTTCAGAATTTATCACGATGATTTCGGCAAAGCAGTGATCAACGGTGGAATTTACTAGTCGTTTTCATTCATTAAGTTTGTCGCTGAAAAAAAGCCAACGTTTCAACATTTAACGGGAATCTAGAGAATGTGTATCCTCCCCAAAAAATAAACGATTAAGATAAGAATCAGTGTTGTTGATCAGCATTCTTCACAAACATGTATCAACGAAATGCCTCTTAGAGATGACCGAATTCCATCGACTAAACATTGACATCGAGAATGCTTATAACTCGTTCATCATAAAGATCGAATATTTCATTTTGAAGTGCACTTGCGTAAGGCGCGACTTCTTGGCCATGTACTGCTGTATAACCCGTGAAACTGTTCATAAATGAAAGTTGTTAAAACGGTTATAACAACATCATAAAATAAACAATTTGTTTGAAGCTTTAACGAACGTTGGTAATATGATACAACAGTTACGCTTCTGGGTACTGTTTTACTAAACATTTTACGGAAAATATTTGCGTAAGTCAAAACTGCTCTACATGAATAGTGTCCTAAATGAACGTTTAACATTGTAACGTGGCTCGCCATTGGAAGGATCTCGGAGAGACCGTTCCAATAATGTGTCACTTTGCAATATTGCTAATCTCAATAATGAAATAAGCGTGAACTTTGTTACAAACTTACGCAAAACTTTAGCGTATGGTGTTAAGTAAAACGCTACCCAGATGATTCGATATGATGTGCATGTTAAAGGTATGGCACATTTATTTCCACTACGTTTCGGACGTTTCCGCCACTCACCGAGTTTCGTGGGACTTCCGAATGGCATTCGGGCACTTGAGTAATCCTAGGAAAGTGAACGAGCATAAAATCTATGTTCTTTTATGTTATTTGCCATGAATTAATTCTAAACTATGCAAGTTGCAAAAACCTGTAAATGCTTTTGCAATAAAATAATATATTTTGTAATTCAATGTTTATGCCCAAGATTTGGCAAAACCATTTCATTTTGTTTTCACTTCATCAAGTTAGAACATCTTAGTTGAAGAGCACGAACATTCAAAGACAATTGTGTCCCCTGATTTAGATTGCTAAGACAGGGTGGTTTTTATGCCCATTATGTTTCGTTTTGAATGGACTATACAAGTAATATCGTTCATTTTGTTATTATTAACCCTTATCGTGCCGAAACCGACTTCATGCTTATATAAACAGGTTACATCCAGGCCAGCCGCCAATTTACTTGGAGGCTGGTCTGTGATCTAACCTGTTTACTTCTCTGAGTAACTTTTCTTAGCAAAGTTAACCAGATATTTAAGACTGTAACGAACCGAGCAAATGGACCTCTCAAAGACACAAACACCTCCGGTCAGTGAAAAACACTGTTGTTCACTGAGCGGTTGTGTTGTCTATTTGTATACCAGCATGTTCTCTTAAACAATGCATTAGGTTCCTAATTTGCATAAACGTTCAACGAACGTTACAAGACTTTTGGAATATAGACGACTTAATTTTTTTTTTGAAATTACCCAGCATTCTTAGGGTTAAAAGATGTACTTTAGGCACGGTATAGATACTGCAAGTGGAATGCATTCTGTGTGCAGGTTTGGTGCGAATGTGCTATATGTCAACTTTTATGTGTTGTATGTTGTTTTTATGCCAATAAAGTATGTTTTGAAATATTTTTCAATAAAACCAAAGCATTTTATCGTTTGATTTTGAATGTTTGCTATGTTTTGGGCTAAGGTACAGTCATAACCTGGATAGCGTTTCGCTAAGCAACCGAAGGAAAGCAGTTGCGTAAGTCAAAACCAATCAAAATGGATATTTTTATAAACTAAAGTACTTTATTACAATTTGACACGTTATTGGATATTTGAGTTAGTCCAAACCGACATATATGAATACTACCAGAAACAAAATTCGAATACCATCACGTGACACGTTATCGGAGGTGACTTTTGCGTTTGCGTAAGTCATAACCGATCGAAATGGATAGTATTATAAACCAAAGTACTTAATTATATTTTGACACGTGATTTGATATTTGTTTAAGTCCAAACTGATATTAATGAATACTATCATAAACAAAATTTGAATAATTCATAACGACTCCAATGACGTGTTTTTTTCTGTATCTTTTTCTAAATATTGCTTTTCGTTAAACCGAAATAGAAGGGAATATTGTCTTGAACTTAAGAACACTTTAAGCATGACATAGTTAGTAAAACGCTACCTTTGATATTTAGTACACATAGCGCCATTATCTGTACCTTATCCAGTGTTTGCTGTTTTTGGACCGGACTGGCCTTTCTATCGCTATAAATTAACACACTGGCAATCGTTCCATTGTTTGAATCCGTTACTTACTCATTTTCGATATGGGATTTACATCGCGTCAACTTTATTTCAGTTATGTTGCGATGCCCGGCTGATCTTGATTGAGAATGACTACAAACCTATCGCTCCGTAAGATAGAATCATTGGGATTCCGGTAATCAACTGGAAATTTACCATTCATGAAAATTCAAATGCCGTAACTGGGATTTGAACCCATGCGGACAGGGGTCATGCTATTTCATGTTATGTAACTTTACCATCCTGCCAAATACCAATGATTCCATGGACGCCTCTCCATTACCACCGATATTATAATATCGCGTCACGGGAAAAGGGGCACTCGGACATAAATATAAACCACTGACTCAGCTGTTTCTTAGCGCTATTATTCCAGCATCTAGCCACGACAGTTATCATTTGTATTTATTTAAAGGTAGAACTTGATGTCCTCTAAGATGGCAAACAGTGTAACCCCAGACCAGCCGCCACGTCAGTGACGTGGCGGCTGGTCTTGGGCTACACTGTTTGCTATGTCCGAGTGCCCCTTTTCCCGTGACGTGGTCCATATGGTCTTTGACATGAGTATGCGTGCTCTCCTAACACACTTCAGCATCCCGAAAGAAATAGACAATTAAACGAAATGCGTTAGGATGTATATACGATGTTAAAGTCACATAAAAGGATATGAGAACAAACAAGTTGCTGAAGAAATATTTGGAGATATTTTATTATGTTTATAAGAGCCAGTCATGAACATTAATTAATGAATGATGTGAGACCATATCTAAAATACTCCTTTAAAATAAGTTATGTTGTGCTTGAAGTACAGTTGTCTCCAATTTAATTATGTTTATCAAAAATCTGTTTGTTTACAAATAAAAAAATCACGAGTTCTGATTGGTCGGTTAAAAATTCGTGACCTGGTCAGAGGTGAATCATTTGCCTGATCTGGGTTACTTCTTGTTGACTTTCAACTTTAAATGGTGCTAATACTTTTTTGTGATAACTATTTGAATCTGCCCAAATGCTTACCAAATAACATAGTTTGATTTATCATTAGTCTCCATTTGTGAGCCTTTAAAGCAAATTATCATACTTAAGCCTGCGTCAAGCACGCAGGACTAGAGATATAAACATCACGACAATACTTATCTAGGTCCCATGCAAGGAGTCTCGTTGATTTACAGTTGTCTATCACCACGGAAGAGTTTGTCATAAGGTATTGTTTCTGGTAGGTCTTTTTTGACTTACCAGAATTATATATGATCTTGTTAATGTAGGGTTAGACGCCGTGTCAACCATTTTGTAGTTACGGTCTCTCTGTATTCACAATTACCAGGCTAGGGCCCTGCAGTATATTGTCCAAGGACACTACAATAAACCAAAGGTACCGGCAGGACTCGTAAACGGGATTCCCGAGTATCAACCCATTACGAAACAATAACGACAATTGACCAGATTGTTATAGACGCCTCTAGGAAAACATTGCGGGAAAAGGAGAAATGCTCTTTTTTAACGAGCACTTTCTCCTTTTCCCACCCTATAAGAAGATACACTTTGAAATGTCGTCTGCAAACTCTTCTAATTTGGCACAGTCGAACATTTTGCGTTTGGAAAAGGGTTTAGACCGCTGAGCCAACTAAACCACTGAGCCTTGCAGAATACTACTGACCAGTTAAAAGTTTGCAAATCTGGGATTTGTTTGGGCGACCATGGCGTTTATTCCACACTCGTCAGTCTATAGATATGCATTTTCAAGGAATATGGATGAACTTTTACCATATACAGTGAATGAAGAATGGGAAAGAAAAAAACATTTCGTTTCTTCTTTTCAACAATGGTTTCGAATTTAACTAAAGAAAGAGGAGACGTCATTTTTCATAAAAACACTTCATGTACTACCAACCTCATTGTAAGAGTCGCCAAAAAATAACCATTTACCGGTTGAGCATATGACAAAACATTATATATTATAGTTTAATTGAGACATTAGGCACACACGCTCATAGCAAATACACATATAATTACATGCGTAAGTTATGAGTCAATAGATACATACATTAATTCTATTAAAGTTAAAAACACAGAGAGGAAAGATGGATGAAAAACGAATTGGGCGAGAGTGGTATCTGTAAATATGTGTTTTGCCATCGCTATATCGTCTTTTAGCTGAATAGTTTGGCTGAACATTCTTAGTCAAATAGATAAACTACCCTACAATCTGAACTCATCGGGTTTATCCAATGAATATATCTCAGCTCACGGAAGTACCCGAGTAGTTCCGATTGACTACGCTATTCGGTATGTTTGAGAGAGGGGTAAATTGGTAAACATCAGCTATTAAGAAATTATGCGACAAATACCATATGTCGCATTACGACAAACCTCCGAGATCCCGAAACAAAAGAATCGATACTCTGTTGGGTGTGGGAACCTCGAAAACAATCGCGTGTCCATTTGTACATGTATACATTATGTATATCTTAGGTCTCACGTTAAAACGGGATGCGAAGCTTTTGAATAAAATAGCTTTAGATATATGTATTAGTCTACGATGGCGGACCCAGAAAACCTTCTTTTGAGAACTGTACACCTTTCCCACTTTTTTTGAAAATGTATTTAACCCTTCACCAAACGCCAACTTCTCGGCTGTCCCAAATGGAAAATGTTTGCAGACGACATTTCAAAATGTAATGAAATTGAAAAGAATCTGCTGACAGGACAGAAAACATTGTGGGAAAAGGAGAAATTGCTCGCTAAGAGCAATTTCTCCTTTTCCGACAATGTTTTCTAGAGCCGTCTGCAACACACTGGTCAAATATCGTTACTGATTGGTAATGGTTTAAACCATATCAACATATAGAACACCTACGTGTTATATTTGAGAGTACATTTCTTTACCAACCGTAATGTAATGATTGTAAAGTTCGATGATTTGATACCCCTTTTGTTCTACCACGGTCTTTTGTGGTACCGATTGAAATGATAACAAGGAGCTGTTTTTATATAACAATCCACACTTTAATACACGAGTTATAATTAACTTAATTGAATTATCGATTGATAAGTAAAATACCAACTTTGGCCACTGTGCATCGGGAGTGAGTAAGGTTTGATAGTTTGCGGATCATATTGCGAGTTGAGATACTATTGTAATACCATGGTGGGTACAAATTACATTTTATTCAAGAACTATTTGTTACTGTATTTTTTTTACCTTAGTGCTGTACGTGGTGAAGTCGAATATATCTGAGAAGTAAGACAATAAATCCCTGGTTCGAGCCTCGATCAGAGGATTCATGATTATTTGTTTGTTTATTCTATTGATTATGATAGTAATGAACTACAACTAGATCAAAGCGGCATCCGGATAGAGAGAGCCCAAATGTTAACGGAGAAGTTTAAACCAAGCGCTATTACAGTTAAATTTTCTTTCTTCAAGGATAAAGATATAATACTTAAATCATAGAGAAAAAAAAAGAAAAAAAGGACGAGAGAACATGCAGAGATCGTTTTAACAATGATCACTCGGTTAAAATCGGCAAGGATTTTCCCGAAAACGTTCGCAAGGTCCGTTCAAAGATGCAACCCTTTCTGCATAAAGGAATAAAGTCTGGAAAACGTGCATATTTCTGTTTTGATAAACTGGTCATAGAAGACAAGAGTTACGTATATAACGAGGAGAACGAATGCCCAGAGCCCCTCTCGTACAGGAAATAGGACAATGGTCAAGGCCCGCAACCATCGTGTTTCGAACACATTCCCACGGGATATAATGTACATATTGACTCAGGTGTAAATTACGGGAAGAACACAGGGTTTTCATTGAAAATATGCATTTGGAACACTGAAGGTTTAGCCAAATACGAGAATAACTGCAAATTACAAGAATTCTGCTCGGCATTTGACATAGTTGGTATGTGTGAAACTTGGGGTTCTATTGCGGATTAATTTAGTACTATACTCCCGTATTTCATAAATAACAACTACATGAGAAATATAAAAGTAAATGTTATTCGTGGCTCTGATGGTGTAATTACCAGTCGAAAAACCCTCTCATAGATAATTGTCGGAGAAGTTCTGTCGACTGTTTTTTTTTATTAAAAAAATCCACCCCTGACGTTTATCGGAAGTGTTTTCACAAAGGGGGCCATTAAACATTATGTCTTCGTGTATTTGATTGTCGAGGGCATATAAGCAATTTCCTTGGCTAAACCGCCATGGATATTCAATTTTATGTTATTTGTCAACTGGTCTCTTGGTCTGAGTTAGATTTGTATGAACATAAAGATTGCTTACTTTTGTTGATTTCTTTTCTTTCAGGCGGATCAATTGACAGAAGAGCAAATTGCTGGTAAGGCAAATAATGTTTTTAAGATGGAGTTTGGGGCTTTGTAACCTTAATCATCTATGTAATGAACTCGAAACATAAAGCCTCTCTTCAATGTGAAGAGTCTTCCTCCATTAGAAATAAGTATGATATCGCTATACAACTGAAATATTATTGACGCGATCTAAAACCAGATTTCCCAAACTCGAAGATAGGGGAACAAGCTTCGGGACAGAATACGATATAAACGGATCATACCTAGAGGCCTGTCTCACGAAGAGTCGTAATTTTACGTCTACGTTCATGAATTCATCGTAAACTTTGAATATCTATGAATACTTGAATACAACCTTTTAACATTTTATTGTTTGGTATGTTGATGTATGACAATAACTTTCTTATATATACGACAAAAAAGCCTGAAATCTGCTTTTACCCAAACTCGTTGGCTAAGTAATGTGTCTGACTAGGAATAAAAAGGCCCTAAGTTTGAGACTCGATTCGGCCGAAATTATTTCCGACTTTCGTCTTATTGAATTACTCCACGATATTGGCCCAACCTCGAAACCTTTTATGAATTAAACATTTAATTTATTGTACCATCTCAGTCATATTTAGGGTTTGTAGGTTTTCCTTTTTCTTTTGAAATTATGGCAAAACAGGCAAGACAGGAACACATAATAAATCGATGGTCTCAGCAAGATGCAAATGGAAGTCATATATGAAAACAATCGTAACTATTCGGATATTTCCGTAACCCGAGGAAGTCATAGAAAAAACAAATCGTGACTACCTGGGTATTTCCGTTAACTTGGAAATAAAACGTTTTCATTGGATAAACCGGATGGGTTCAGAATGGCATAACATCGTAGTGACGCATCCAATCATAACAGCACACAAACGCCCATAAATTTTTAACTCGGTTGGTCCAAATTGTGGAAATATTTAAGTCTTGATCAATTGGACTAATCCATTTTTAGAATTTAAAGAAGCCTTCAGCCTGTTCGACAAAAATGGCGACGGCACTATAACGTCGAAGGAGCTAGGAACGGTGATGCGATCTCTTGGTCAGAATCCCACGGAAGCAGATTTGACGGACATGATCAATGAGGTGGATGCTGATGGTGAGTTATCATGCTTCTGTTACAGGGCTTCAGGTTCGATTCCTGCGAGTAACGGGGAGCACTTTGTGCCTTTTTCGCATTTTTGTTATTTACCTACTTGTTTTACATCGATTGTGAAGGAAGCTTGAATCTTGTTCAAAGTCACTTTCGATGAATGATTCCTGGATACTAAACCAGTAGTCGCACCGCTTTGTGGGTTAGTCCCGGCAAGTTTCCCTCCGCCTAACGGGGATTCTAACCCTAGATCCTCGGTTCTAGAGACCGACGCTCTACCACTGCACCACTGTCGCCCACAGCTTTATCCACATATGGGGTGAGTGCTGGTAATATATCCAGAAAGCAACACTCCAGAGTGATTAACGTTAAGAAATAGCTTTTGCATAGTTGTAAGCATCTGAGCTGATAACGATGACTCTAATCCTTGATATCAGATAACCATGTTTCAGCTTCAACTTATTTACATGTATTTGACATCGATAGTGACGGAAGCTTGTGGCTTATCAAATTCACTCTCGATGACTGCTTTCTGGATACTACAACAGTGCTTGTGCCGATTCGTGGTTTAGTCTCGCTAATGTTTACCTCGCCTTATGGGAATTCAAACCCGGAATCCTCGGTACAAGAGATCGCCGTTCTAGTGGTTAAGGCAGTGAACGTGAAACACAAGGGTCCCGGGTTTCTCTCTCTTTTATACCATTGGTTTCGTGAGAGAAACGTAAAGCGAGACTCTTTAGACTTGTTACTGGGTACTTGTTTATACCATTAGATAGATAGATATCTTTTATTTGACCACCACACATGTGTATAGTCATTTTTACAATACAAACAAAATAAACATACAATATATACAGGTCAATAATCAAAAATACAATTACATACATTTTGAATAATTAAAATTAAGGTGGCAAAGTATCTGAAAAATGTTGACACAGCGATAAAACATTAAGTGGAGAACACTTATATCGTACTAACGCCTCGACAAAGAGACGCGTTTTTTTTCATTAAGACCTAGTAGTTGCATACACGGACTTTATTTATATCACACATGTTTCATTGTAGTTGTTCATTGAATACTATTATCTTCATGTTTCAATTGGGACCACCTATTTCTTTTTTTCCGTGTTTTAAAGGCCCATGAAAGGAGACTAATGCCTAATCAAACTATATCATTTGGCAACTCTTTGGTCAGATTTCAATAGTAATCATCAAAATAAAAAATACCTATCAGCACAACTTAAACATGAAAGATAGCGAGAAATAACCCAGATTAGCCAGTTTAATAATTCAGATTGCCTGATTCTTCACCTCTCACCTGGTCATGTGATACACACCTTTTTTAATCGAGCGACCAGAATTCGTAGTTTTAGATATGTAAACAAACGGATTGTTGATAAACATGATTGAATTGGAGACAACTATATTTCAAGCACAAAATAACTTATATAAAAGGAGTTTATCAAATAGGTTCTCACAGCATTCATAAGTTAATGTTCATGACCTCAATGAACATAATGAAAGAACTCGATATATATTTTTACAGTAATTTATTTGTACCCATATCCTTTCATGTGCCTTTTAAGGAAACGGGTCCATAGACTTTCCAGAGTTTCTAACCATGATGTCCCGGAAGGATACCAGTGCTGACGGGGAAGACGAACTCCGAGAGGCGTTCAAAACGTTCGACCAGGACGGAAACGGCTACATCAGCGCCGCGGAATTACGTCACGTGATGACAAATCTCGGGGAGAAACTCTCGGACGAGGAGGTGGACGAGATGATACGAGAAGCGGACATGGATGGCGATGGACAGGTTAATTATGATGGTGAGGACAGAAATTGATGAATATATCATGTTCTTCTTTATCTTAGTATAATTTTTGTAATTATTAGCTAATAATTGAATTAACATTAAGAGAGTTATCTCTTTTTATCTAGCAACTAGCCCATCCACTGACTGATATCGCCTGCCTGATATAAATAAGTGATATCAGGTCAATGCGTCACGTGATTTATCACATGATCAACATTGCCGGAACTACTTTTGACCTACTGAAACGACCAACGCATATACACAAAGGAGTCAACACGTCAACAAGAACTCAAGATTCCCGATAATTTTGATATTTTAATTTCAAAATCAAAAAACAAAATATAACTGTTTATGAAAAAAGATTAAATGCATACAATAAACTTAAAAACATAACTTTGAAAAGTTCCTGCATGAGAAAGAAGGCAAATCCTCAATAATTATGAAAAATAGGAAAAAGATCAATGAATGACCTTGATTATTGAGCAATTACTCTGTATTTGCAGTAATGATTGTGATTTGATTTAAAATAACTTACACCATGACTTAACCATACCCTGCTATGCCTTGCCTTAAGCAAATGATTTTGATATCACTGTGACAAAAGAATTATTTAACTGTTCAATATGAGCAATAAATCCTTTTGCCATGATGATCTCTATTCTCTACCTGATATCTTGAGAAAAACATTATTTTTCATATCATAGACCAATCATACATTGGTCAATAACACCAACTTGCTATTTTCTTCTAAATGGCAAGAATTTGAAACACTGTGAAAGAAGGGGTTATCACTTATGTCAAGCAAATTTTCCTTATTCACTCTTTTTCTTTCAAATCTTAAAGAAAAATTACAGAGGCAAACTACTATAAGTTTATGAAAGTGTGGAAATGAAACAATTACAATTTCAAAGCAAACCATTTTTGATCATCCCAAATTCAAAAAGTAGACTATATGAATAGAAATCATTTTTTGAAAAGAGAAATTGCCTAGTTTAAGAAATTACCCTTCCAATAACATTTTCAAGAGTTTTCTGTTGATATCAAATAGTATAAAATAATGATGTATGCTGTTTTGATACATCTTAAGCAGAAATATTCAGAAATCAATGTGTTGATTTATTGGAAGGGTCCAAATCATTAAGGAAAATGAAAACATTGACTCATATTGAATTTTTTTATCCTTTCTCAACAGTTTTTTTTCTATAGGTGTCTACACACAACTCTTATAACATTGTCATTGTTTGGAAATCATTTAATAACAGGTTAATAACAGTTATTAAGAGGAATAGCTTCAAAGAGGTAAAATTCTCTAAATTTTCTTGTTGCTCAAGTCAAATCAGAAAACAAAATCCAATTGCCCCCATTCTTTAGATAAGTGGAAAAGGTAACTATTTATTTGAGGCTGCCTTCAATGTCCTATATTATATGAGAAAGGCCTACTGGGATTTGACTCTCCAAAAGTACTCACTGGCTTAACAATTCAAGGATGAGGGGGAAATCTGGAAACTTCACTTTTTGTTCAGTTGTCAAGTTTGAATTATAGTTTATCTCACACACTTGTCGAAACAGATCAGAACATCTGGCTCTGTTACCTTACTTAAATGTAACATTTTCAGTGAAATATTTTGAAATATGTCCATTTTCTAAAACACAGTATAGAAAACACTTTAAGTTATCCATAATCCTTTTAAAATCTTAACACAAGAATCTGATGTCTGGAATATCCAATGCAAGCATATCTTTCTCTCAGACTTGGCCCATCAAGTTAAGTGAATTTTGTTGTAGAAATCTGGAATTTCACACAGTCCTGAAAGTAGAAATTAAAAGCAATTAAGGAAATGAATTCTGAATGTACATGTACTTCATTTTACATAATTTACACCAGAAAATCAAGCCAAAGACAATTTCAACAGAAACAACAAGATATTAAATAAACATTAATAAACTTTATTCCCGTTTTATCTTGCACAGTTCAATCTTTATCTAAATTTTGGTCAGGTGTGTTTCTAAGGCAGATGGTTGGTATGAAAAAAGAACAATCCCATGAAAGCAATGTTTGACAAGGCAAGAATCAATAGAAAAAGAATGACCTACTACTCTGCCAGGAATGATATGGTAAAAAATGTAAGGGCCCAAAAGTATTTGTCACCAGTCTAACAGAAATCATGCAAATTACAGGACAGAAATGTTCAGTCGGTGTACAACTAGATCTATTCATATATTTCGAATGACAATAATAAGATGTGCTTGACAATCTAAGGAAACAAATAAGTGAAACCCACCTGCAACTCTCGGTCATAGTGATTGTTGTCCAGAATGCTGTAGCTCTCCAACTGCACACTGAACTCCAGGTTTCTTTTCCATCGATGTCTTCATCCCATCTTTCCAATCATGAATGGTTATGACACCACAACAAATAACAATACATCGAGTTAATTGCTTCTTTTTCTATGGAACTGTCTTGAATGTCGGATCCATTATCTTTAATCAATGCTATGGTCCAAAATTCGCAGAATAATTCATCGATATACCGTTGTCATCGGGTTTTTTTTCTCGAAATGATGACTGTGTTTACTGTCCTTGTACATTATGTCATAATGTGTTACAATGAATTCTATGCATGAGTAAACTTATCGAAGCGAGGCCGAATTGAGAACATTTTGTTGGGCGATCTGTTCAATAATGAATTGAAATAACTGTCAAATAAAGATATGTCCATCCAATTATTAAATTTTAGTTAAATTGGGTTTAAAATCGATCAAAACAACGGACGAACTACTTTGTGTCATTGCGTCACTTCGCGTAGTTTACGTCATCGCGTACTTGGGTCAAAATTGCTACTTCGGTTGATTTAAATAGAATAAAGTCTGTTTCATCGCGCTTTATAGGAAGAATTGTCTGTATCTTTTTCTTCCAGTTATCGTTACTAGATAAATAGAATATTATGCCAGTGTCTTTTGTTATCAATGTTATCGGTCAGGGTAAGGAGAATTTATAAAGGGCTCGGTAAACCTCGCCCATTATCAATTCTCCTTACCCTGACCGATAACATTGATAACAAAAGACACTAGCATAATATTCTCTATATCAACATCAAATTGTACATATTGAAAACAGTCACGTATTTAGGGATGAATATTACTTGAATCATCATTTAACTTTTGTTTCTCCCACAACACAGTCGAAGAGATAATCCTTTTATGGTCCTAACAGAACTAATAAAATGATGCAAATAGATATTCACTTTATGTTGCCTTTGCAACTCTGGAACCTGTGCGTCTGTGATTCATAACCCCATACCATTTCTAATCTACATGAGATAATTGGGGACATGTTCTGGTGTCTTAAGATGGGATTTCACATTGTGCTAAATAATATTCAGCCTCATCGTGGTGACAATCGTCTTACATATATTGTCTTTGTAATCTGTTCGTACCGTCTTCCTATGGTAATTATGCTATACACATGGGTTTTATATCGGGTCAACATTATTTAAATTATTATGCGATGCCTGACACTAAATGAAGGAGGAAAACCACATACTCAATTGCCACTGAGGCATGGTCAAACCGGATAGAACCATCGGCATTCACAAGGTCAAGTGGGAGAATACCTCTTATGAATAGTAAAACATCGTTGAACCAACATGTAGAATGGCAAAGTTTGTTCTCTAACCATTTGGGAACGGAAACCTCTAAGAAATAGTACCTGAATCTAAGACCACTCCACAATGAAAACATTCTGATAATTAATTAATTAATCAATTAATTAATTAATTAATTAATTATTCATTATTCATTCATTCATTCATTCATTCATTCATTCATTCATTCATTCATTCATTCATTCATTCATTCATTCATTCATTCATTCATTCATTCATTCATTCATTCATTCATTCATTCATTCATTCATTCATTCATTCATTCATTCATTCATTCATTCATTCCCATTCATTCATTCATTCATTCATTCATTCATTCATTCATTCATTCATTCATTCATTCATTCATTCATTCATTCGTTCATTCATTCATTCATTCATTCATTCATTCATTCATTCATTCATTCATTCATTCATTCTTCATCCTTTTTGTGTATAGGTTAATTCCCTTTCTTAGTTTTTCTTTTTTCATTTTACTTTCAGAATTTGTCAGAATGATGATGAGTAAATAAAGAGTTCATGATCACATCACCTTTCAACTTTTGTAAGTATACCATACTGCAAAATACTTTGAAAAAGAATCAGCAATTGTGGTTAGTTTCATCAAACTGGCTATCAAACCAACAGAATGCTGAATGAATTGGTTGCATCCGGGTTTAATGCATTTGTTGGAAAGTATTTAGTCATATCGCGCACACTTCCATGCTCTGCATATTTTGTCACTAGTAGTGTACACATATTTAAAACAATCTCTTACAGCTTAGACTATTCTTTGAAACATACAGTTAAAACATCTACTTGCTGGATTCGTACCAACGACCCATTCGTCCTGAAGCCATATTCGTTTATAAGATCGAGGCTTACGCCCATTTCAACAATATTTCAAGCATTTCGCGACTGTCAGCTCACCTATCCATGATTCATGTATTATCCCACAAGTGTTACCTCAATAATCAGTGTTGCTCACTACCCTTTCTAAGTGACGGACTGCTTTACCAAATGAACATGACTGATCAGGGATTACATATCAATGAAAGCTTTTCGCATTGACTTCATCAAGCGTCGGAAAGCATATTGGCTAAGTCGGGTTTTGAAATAAGGACTCCTGTTTGCCCAACCCGACATGTTACCGACTGAGCTTAATGTTGCTCGGCCGTGAAGAAGGTGCACTTCGCTAACAAACCCATGCTAGCCATATATTTTCTTTTATATATTTCATTTCAGAGAAACGGATGGCAGCGATTTTGTTCCAGCCGAGAGCATGATGACTTGCCTTCAAAGCATATGCGATATGCAGAGTTTTTATATGCAAACATGGTCGCAAATTCAGCATGTATGTATGTTGCACATAAATGCCATTTTAGACAGACAGTCGTGTTTCCATCCCTTTAAGGGTTAACCCTTTTGCTATTTTCTATGTAGATCAACCTGCCATTCCATTGCTTTAGTAGGAACGGATAGTTCGTAGCAAGTGCCATTTCATTATCTGATTACATTATTTGGTAAGAACTTCTACGATGTTCGGTATTCACCAATAAAGATACATGTATGTTAAACGTTGTTTTATCACTATGAATCTTTAAACAATAGGTTTGTTCCAGAAAATCATTTTTTCCTTCATGAAAAGCTGATAAAATCATATCGCTTCATCTGTAATGAGTAAAATTCACTTGAAAAGGGTTTTGAGAAACACACATTTATCTTACCATCGAGCAACTTCCTTTATCACCAATACTTTTCCAAACGCCAACTGCAGCAAACATGGTAAAGGGAATGCTACAAGATATGTGAGCCCTGTGTGGCCCAGAGGTATTGGCGGTCGACTTATTACTCGAGGGTCCCGAGTTAGAGCCCCACTGGTGCAACTGGTTCCGTCGGAAAGTCAATTGACAATAAACACAGGAACGTGGGTTCGTGAGTAAATATTTTGAGAAGACACATCAGAAAAGAAAAGTAGTACTAGTGAATATAAAAAGACGTAACGAACGCGTCTATCTATTTCTTCAAACTAACATATTGCGATTGCCGGCTGAACCTGGATGGAGTTAAACCATTACAAAATTGCCTTTTAGGACCGGTCAAGACGGGTAGAACCATCGACATTATGTTAGTGATCAAGGAGATTTTCCTGATAGTAGCAGTGTGGTTCGGTACTATTGTCTTTTATTGTTCACCAACATTCACCGTCTGTTGCCCTCTATGAAATAATAATTATGACGTGGTACATTCATTACTCGACAGTCTTCCGAACACAGCCGATAACAAATAGAGCTATACGTATTATGTATAAACAGGTAAGCTTGGTAGCATTTGTCAAATAATGCACGTGGACGAACCACATTGTCGAACATTACGGACGGCTCTTAGAATATTTTTAGATAATCAGTATAGCGTGTAATTCATGCTAATAAGGCAGGTCAACAGACGGTGAATGTTGGTGATCACTACTAGTGAATTATTGGTGCTAGTTCTGCTCACTCGCAAAGTAGATGAATCTAGCCATTTATACATTCTAACACGCTATGAGAGCACGTTGTTCTATTTGTATGGTGTTTAACGCCATATCAACAATTTTACAGTTATGTACCGGCTTTTCTGGATTCACCAGTACTAGGCTAAGGCTCTAGCCAAAGGTCATACTCACGAAACCGACGCTGTACCTTCACAAAGAATAGTCATTTGGTCCCTTTATAGTTCGATCCACAATTTCTTAAGGATTCAACCATTTTCCCTAGATTTCTATGCACAGTCCATTCACACTGAAGAAACCAGGAGACGACCATCTTGATTTTTTTTCTGTCGGCCTATATCCTTTTACCACCAGCTGTCTGCGGATTTAAGAACATTCGTTTAAACATACTGTCTATCTTTCTTCGTATGCTTATCAATCTCCTTCGAGTGTTAGCTCTTAGAATGCTGGGTAATCTTCTATAAATCGACTTTTGTGTCGTCCACTTTCCAAAACCGTAAATAGCTGCTTAACTGTGATCGGGAAAGATACTCAGAGAAGCAAACAGGTTAGATTACAAGCCAGGCGCCAATTTACTTGGCGGCTGGCCTGGATCTAACCTGTTTTCGTTAGCATGAAGTATGTTCCAGTACAATAAAGGTTAATGCCATGAGTAAGCAGTTGTTCTTGAAAAACCTTTAAAGAAAGAAGTTCTTAAAAAGTATTGGCCTACTAAAGGTTCAAAAGACATGGCTAACGCCCATAAATTAAAGAAATCTCTCGTCTATTATCTGAGTCAATGTTTAAGCACAAAGTGCAGCATAAAACAGTAGTGCCATGTCACATATTCCCTTCATCTTAATCAAAGGGAGATAATTGCTGAAAGATAGAATGGAAGATTGCTTCCCTTGTTACTCTTGTTCAGCATCCAAAAGAACACAATACTCCTTTATTTCTTGACGCATAATTGTGTTTGTATCTTTATCTGTATGTGCCTATCTTTGATTCATTATAGTGTTGTATCTATTCGTGTGTCTTGTCACGTGTTATCAAGATAACATGAGAGTGTAAAGGGCTTTCCTGTGCGTCTAGACTCGTTGAATATTTTTGTGCATTCGGGCGTGCATGTTGCGTGCTTTGCATGTTGTTGTACACACATATACATATGTATACGTGCTTGTACGTGGAAATATGTGTCAAAATGCACTCGTATGTGTCTTTGCAAGCTTACATCGATTTATTTACACACATACATTTGTGTGTTTCACAATCACCCAACGCGACCCAAAATACAACTTTATACATTCATTAAAAATAAGATTTCTATGCATATGTGGCCGGGTTTTGGTAAGGACAATAAGGTTTGATACAAGAACTCCGAGATAAGATACAAACAGAACGTTATCTATTGTAAACATCATGTTTGTGTATTCATTCAACAGCGCATGGTACATGTACATTTTGTCTGCCTGAGACTAAATATACATGTGTATTTTGGAACAACTAAAAGCTCCTAACGAGCAGATTGTTCTTTTGCCACATTGGTTCCTAACAAGCACCATAAAGAACATGCTGTTCTTTCTTTCTAGATATAATACTAAAGTATTATTTCTACTAAAGTTTATTTTTGTCTGGTGTTGCTTTCAATTAGGACCAGTCACACAGTCCAATAATAGTGAATAGGTAAATACAACAGTAGATGACGTTTTCGTTAATGTATACCATTCTTTTAAAATGAAATTCCGCAGGGATTGTGTTTATATATAAACCAAACTGTCCAACCACAAATAAATATTTCATAATGTTGCCTAAATTGGTTATTTAGTTAAGCGACTTCTTCATCCATAAAGAGCCGGGCATTGCAAGATAACCAAAAAAAAAAAGGTTGATGCGATTTAAAACCCTTTTAAATAAGACCATTGTAAGAACCTGAAGTGCCGACTGGTATTTCTATTGTTGTATATCTGACACATAGCAGCACGAAACATTTGATCATGAGAAGTAATCACTCTTTCATCTTCTAACTGGATATTCCATTTGAGAAAGCCTTCCGCTGCATTTGTTTTTGTTCATTATATTCATGTATACAAAAAGGCATCTAGTAATTACAATACTTACTAACCCTTATAGTGCTGGGGCCCGTTTTACTAAACAACTTACGGAAAATGTTTGCGTAAGTCATAATTGATTAAAATGGATAATATCTTCAATTACAGTACAATATTGCAATGTGACACGTCATTGGAAGCGTCTCGGAGAGACGATTCCAATGATGTGTTACTTTGCAATATTGCTTTGCCAAATATTGAAATAAAAGGACTTGTTGTTTTAGACTTACGCAAATCTTAAGCGTAAACTGTTTAGTAAAACGGTACCCTGGAGCCGACTTCGTGCTTAAGCAAACATGCTAGATCCAGGTCAGCCGCCAAAAAGATTGGCGGCTGGCCCGTGATCTAACCTGTTTGCTACTCTGGGTATCTTTCCTCACCAAAAGAGGAAATAAAAGAAAAGAGTAGTTATTGAAGGCTTTGGAAAGCAGACGACACAAAAATACAATTTTAGAAAAAATTCCCAGCATTCTAAGGGTTAAAGTTGACTCGAACATAAAAACACGTTTGATCTGCAATCAGTTCAATACACACCGAATCATGGACTCGTATGGAACAAACCGAACAAGTTTATTTGATTTCAGATATCCGCTAGAATGTTATCTCGCCTAGATTTTACATAGTCCAACAAAAGACAGCCTAATGAATAGCGATCCGTTGATTTCGGGGGTATTTGAACAACCCTACCCGTTTCTTCATTGCCCCAAACAAACTTACCAAAAGGCGTATTAATTTGTTCCTCCAAACTAGGAATGTTACTTGAAGACAGATGAATATTCGATTGAGTATTATCATTTCTTAAAAAAAGGTCAAAACGGAGCTTGATAAAGTTATAACAACACAATTTTGAGACAGAACTTTCTGAACCCATTATAACTTCACTATATGTTAATCATTACATACATCTTTGCCTTTCATAACCACATTACTATTTTTAATCAATTCTGTTATTTTGTAGTATGCAAAAAACCTTGTATAACAATGTTAACAAACTATTGTATTGTATTATATTGTATTGTGTGGCCTTTTTGTGGCCTTTTAACGTAATGCCCATGGTTCTATTTAAGTTTAGCTTAATGGCAAAAACCCATATACAACAAAATACATAAAATTGAAATAAGTTAGAAAAAGTGTTGATCAATGAACTGAAGAATTTCTTCATATAAGCAGTTTCCCCTTTTCTAATCAATGATTTCATAATCCATCTGCACGGGAAACGGAAAAGCCAAAGATCATTACCGTAACTCATTACTAAACAATAAAGACAATTGACCAGTTTGTTGCAGACGACTTTGGAAACACATTCTTGGAAAAGGAGCAATTGGTTGATAAGAGAATTTTCTCCTTTTCCCACAATGTTTTCTGCCCTATCAGAAGACAATTTGCCGTTTGGTAAAGGGCTAAGTGTTGCAAGATACATACTACGATTTGCGATACTAACATTTACAATATTTCGTATACTTGTGTTATTGATATGTGATCTAAAGTTTGTTCATGCATGGATTAACCATTAATCAGAAAGGAAGCCAATCGACTGAATGTTAAGCTATATTAAAACAAACATGATTTACATCTTAATAATCACCGCCCACGCATAAACCAAAGCAAAAACCAAGCAATCGGGTCTTGTGTGGCCCTTAGCTACCCTTGGCTAATCCTTAGAATGATGGGTAAATTTCCAAAAATAGATTTTTGTGTCGTCTTTTTTCCAAAACCATAACTATCTGCTTAATTTTGTTGTGTAAAGATACTCAGAGTAGCAAACAAATAAGATCACAGGCTAGCCGCCAATTTAGTTGGCGGCTGACCTGGATCTAACCCGTTAGTATAGGCATGAAGTCGGTTACGGTACTATATGGGTTAAGGTGTAGGACTTACGAGACGGGAGTTCCGTGTTCAATATTTACCAGCGGCACTTAGATTTGTCGTTGAAGTTCCTTTGAGCAAGACACTGCAAAGCCCTGTCTAGTACTGATGAAATATAAGAAATCGGTAAACAAACATAAAAATTGAAGCTGTCACGGCATTTAACCCAATATTAACAATAATACAGAAACATTTACAAGCACCTGCTCATAAAGTAATCACCTCGAATATTGCACGTCAACATTATCTCATACCATTCGTTTGTACCAACGAAACGCTTAATTTTGCAATGCATCCCATTTTTCAATACCTTTTATTCAGGCGGGGTGATCACTTGATCAATGATTACGATATAAAACAGATTGCAAATAGCAGTGCCCATGAATAAGGGATTGAATGTTGTTTCTATTTGGCCGTTACGTTCACTCCAAGAACCTATAGAGAATTTCGAGTCGAGGGATCCGAATGACCTAAAAACATCATCCTTCGTCTGATATTTCTCTACCGAGTGTAAGACTTAACACCATTATAAAACGTTTGTTTTCATATACCATCAGAACCAGTGAATTGATGGCCTAGGCATGCAGGATACACAATGTGGCTGTCATTGGCAAAAGTAGGTGAACAAACGTTCCCGCATTGATTTCCACCGGCAACACTGTGTGCGCGAGAGAATTCTTTGTGAAGACACTTCAGAGCCCTAAACTAGTGTTTGTGAATCCCATAAAAGCCGTTTTATAACTCAAAACTTGTTGATACGACGCTGAACCCCGGGTTTCACGAACGGCAGTCATGTTCTCAAGTTAATTGTTAACATGGGTGTTTTAAAGAGGCTCGTTCAGAGATTGAGATTTTAACTTTTTAAAACAAATTGTATTTAACCGTAAAATTAACAAAATAGAGCAAGTTACATAGAACTACATGTAAATCATTGACAGCTTCCCAACCCTGCTCATAACTGTACAGAAAATATATAGAACATCAAAAATTCAGACCGTTTGAATGGATTTATTTTGTAAACGACGATCTAAATTTAGAGTAAGGGGATTAGTGACAAGAATTGTTAATATCAATTTTTAAACATTTATTACACCCAAAACACAAATCTCTGAGAAAGTCTCTTCAATCCATGATAATGCACTCGAGTGCTTCGGTACACTCAAGTCAACTAAAGAACTCGAGTGAACTATTCCGAACTATTCACAGATGTACGAAAATATAACATATTTAGCCGTAAAGCGTTGATTATTGAGTCACAACGTAAACCGATGCAGGTATAACGGAAATACTGTAGATGCGACCTTAAACTTAAAATGGGAATGCTTCAATTTTAACGTTAGATCGGACATGTTTGTTTTCTTTACGTTTAGCTGTATTTATTTTAACTTAAAAACCATTGCATATGGCTACACTTCTATTCCGTACAGTGTATTTGATGTTTTATTTCATATTTTCATTTTTGTGAAATAGGGTGTTGAAATCTTTTTTCATTAGTAAAACATATGTACAACACAGTAGATAATAGTGTTATGAAACCGCAAAAAAAATGTGACCAAACCAAAATAAATCAAGGTGAGAAGTTTCTCATTTCGCTGTTTGCTTTGATGTCAATGATTTGAATTCTTCATACCTTCGCTGAACAAGTATTCGATGCGTCCAAAGCAGCCAAATAGTGCGGAAAACACCTAAAAAAGTGATACAAATGAAAACTGATAATGAATAGCATTTTCTTATTTTATCACACATGTTTACATCTTTTCTTATCAGCTGATACGCATAAATTAACTGTCCTCTATGATAATTTATGTGCATCAAACCCTTCATTCGCTGCCTTTCCGTTTAATCGATGGCTAGGGTAAATCGACATATTTTCGATTGGACCAAATTGATCGAGTGGTAAATAACAAAATCTTAGTAAGTTATTGAATCTATCCACTCGGGGTATACCTCCCTCGCCTCATTCACATGTGCACGGCTGATATGTGGGAATAGAGTGGTTCGAATTACTTTATGCATGTTTGGGAAACAGGATATAGGCAATTATGGTATGTACATGTACACAATAACGTGTTTTTGTGTTGTGCTACCGGATTCTGGTTTAACGACGTTTTCAATGGTATATCGGATCACCTATCCGTGTTATAATGCGTCGAAGGGGCCTTTGTGGCCGAATGGTTAGAGTGCAGAACTTAAATTCGCATTGTTCCCTCTGCGTGGGTTCAAATCCTGAGAGGGATATGGATTTTCATGAGGGGCAGTCTCCCGACTGACTTACGGAATGCCGATGGTTCTACCCGCATTGACCAGCTCTTATGGGCAGTTGAGTGTGGGGTCTTCCTCCATCATTAATAGTCGGGCATCGCTACTTAACTGAAATAACGTTGATGTGATGTAAAACCCATATATATGTTCTTTCCTCCATCATTAAGAGTCGGGCATCGCAACATAACTGAAATAATGTTGACGCGATGTAAAACAAAAACATATAGATACGGTTACAAATATGATGCGTCGCTGTGTGTTTTTATTGTTCTATAAATGATTTATATGGTCTATTTCGGGCAAAGCTCAACTATTCACTTCCAAATATTCGTAATAATTGCTTAGTCTAACACAATGTGGAGTGCCGAAGAAAAAATCCAAAGATTTTTCTTCGAAACTAAATTTTCAGCCTGACACTTCCTTTAAGCAAGTATTAATGGACCTCGACTGACACCGAATTAGGAGTCTCTGGGGCTATAGGAAACTATGATATATTACCCAAAGATATTCCGAGTAACACAATTATGAATAACACAACGCAATACGAATTGTTTATGAGTAATTGCTCATTACCGTTAAATGTTAATTTGTTTTTTTATTTGTTTTTTCGGCGTTAATTGTTATAATCTTTACATTAACTCTTCTGGCTTTGAGAGACAGCAAGAGTTTGAGCCACAGTCTGGTGTAATGTGAAAATATTTATTCATCGAGAAGCAACAGAACAAAATGTGAACATGTGGGAAAATACTGAGTGTCTAAGAAAGAATATTGCTAAGTGCTTATTGATAAATAGAAGGGATGTTGATATACGGTTAATCCTTACAATGCTGGGTGATTTTCTAAAAATAGATTTTGTGTCGTCTGCTTTCCAAAACCTTAATTATCGGCTTAAATTTGTTGAGGAAAGATACCAAGAGTAGCAAACAAGTTGGATAATAGGTCAGTCGCGAATTCATTCGGCGGCTGGCCTGGATCAAACCTGTTTGCTTAAGCATGAAGTCAGTTGGGTTGAGTGTCTTAGGAAAAATATTGCGAAGTGCTTACAAAGAAATAATACGGAAGTTGATATATGGTTAAGTGTTTTCATGGAACTACTACAATAATATTAAAAAAAACCGAAAGTGAGCATTTATCCATCATTTTGGGGCGATTCAAACACGTTCTTATATTCTGTAGGACTAATAAAATAGTAAAATAACAATTCACTATGCTGAGTTACTGAGAAGGGACATAAACATGAACAAGTTAATTGATGTCCGTGATATTAATAATACTAACATTCTGTTTAAAAGGGTGAAAACCCAAGAAACCTCAGTCTAAAAAATACTCGACACCTGCAATAAAAGAAACAATCAAACTGTTTGAACAATGAGCTCCGTTTTTATTGTATTATTTTCAATACTACAATATATTTCACTTCTTACTTACTAGATTTGACGCTATATTGACATATTCGTCCCTATATGAAAGCCTCAAGTACCCTAATGTTTACTCTTAGCGTTTTGTTATATAGTTCAGGACACGTCACAGTAAATCTGGGCTTTTAATAAGGTTAAAGGAAAATGATGTCTTAAAGAACATGTTACATCTATTTATTAATGGTACTGTTGTAAAACGTCTTGGTAGTTGTAAAGTATTAGAAATACCACTGTATTTACCATTAGAATGCTTGGTAATTTTCTAAAAATGGATTTCTGTGTCATCTGCTTTTCCAAACCTATAATTTCTGCTTGATGCTGTTGAGGAAAAATACTCAGAGTAGCAAACAGGTTCGATCACAGGCGGCTGGCCTGGATCTAACCCATTTTATAAGGATGAAGTCGGTTCCAGCACTATAAGGGTTAATGTATTCAGGCCGTTGTGGGGAAAGGGGGGTCTCCATACACTGTGTCATGGAGGTAAGAGTAATGAACTTGAAATCGCAAAACTTGCTTCTCGTTCGTTTACATCACGGTAACGGCATATATCAAATATGGTAATTTTTATGAGATTCGGTTTCCCGTCTGAGGAACGGTTTTCCACCAATGCTTCTTTTGAAATGTTGGGTTTAACGTCGTATCAACAATATTTCAATGATTTTACGGATTTTTGGAATTTTACCAGCACTACACAGGGTGGTGGTTTTACCCGCCTTAAATGCCCTTGAAGAAAAGTTGTTGTGAATTTCGAAGAGGGTTCTGTGGGAAAAATGAGAAATGTCTTATAGTAGGTTTGTTATGCTTACTTGTATGCATGTATGTATGCTTGTATCGATAGTATCAGTTTAACTTGGAGTTCCATTTTGGCTAAATTTTAGCGGCATTCTTTTGAGTGTTTTGAAAAGCCGTTATCATAACTAATAAAAATAACACTTTAAGATTGCGACATTTGTATTCTATGGTACAAAGTATTTCTTATTCTTTGCTGAACTAGATGAGATGACGCAAAAGAAACTCCTATTATCAGACGACATTTTGTCAATTAGTGAACCGTATTAAACCAATTTGTTAAAGGTGCATGTATGTATGCATGTATGTGTGTGTATGTATCAAGAGTATCGGTCAACTTGGAGTTTCATTTTGGCTAAATTTTAGCGGCATTCTTTTAAATGGCACAATCTTAGTGTTTTGAAAAGCCGTTATCATAACTAATATAGAACAGTGTAAGATTGCGACATTCTTATTCTATAGTGCAAAGATATTTCTCATTGTTTGATGAACTAAATGAGATAACGCAAAAGAATATCCTATAATCAGATGCCATTTGTCAATTAGTGAACCGGAATAAGCCCTTTTGTGATGTGTTATCATAAACACACAGATTGTCAATTTTAAGCCAAAGCTCGTAGTCCCACCAAACAAACTTCACACTGAATTAAATATGAGGTAACAAAATGGTGGATTTCCGAATCAATATCAAATTACATTAAGGTAGAATACCCATTATCCGCCATTTTAAAACTCATTCTGTAATCGGATTACTTCGGTAGTTATCGGTTAACCTCGGGGTCTAGAACTATTCGCTTTACACCGAATAGTTCTGGCCACGAACAATGTAAACCGAACACGACCGAATCAATTCGCCGAATGAATTAGTTTCAAAATGGCGGTTTATTGGTATTCTACCATAAAAATCCAGCGGTCCAATGTTTGATACCCTTACATGGCAAATTTTAGATCTGACGTCCAGTCAAGTAACTGGATCATAATTTCAATCGTTGGAAAAGTAATATTTGGGGAAATCTTGACCTTTGGTAAAAGAAATTGCCTCATTATCAACAAGTTGTGCTTGTTTGAATGGATTCAATGCATGCATCGGTAAGTGTCAAAACTAGAAAAACCTGGCAAAACTTGAAAACTTGCTTAATCCTTAAATAAAGCTTTTCCGCTTAAGTCACGAAAACCATACCACCCTCTTATCTCAACGTACTTCAAGTATATGCATTAGGAGCATACGTGTTCAAATTTCAAAATAAAGTATTTGTTTGTATATCTGTATACATGTACGTATATCATGACCTAAGGAAGACCCTGAACATTGAGGTACTTTTTTGACCACTTTTGACAAAAACAACGACGTCAATGTCAGAGTCAAAGCCGCGGTGTCTTGTTCAAATCCAAGACCAAGTCAACTTGAATGCTTATGGACGACTCCTTGAATACTGAGGGTTCCGTTCCCTCTCATGTATTTATAGGGTTGTCCTAATTTGGACAGCTGTCAAAGTTTCGAAGAAAAAAAAACACCAAAAAACATATTACTTGTAGACACAATTTTAACAAAGGTATAAATTGATCAAGATAAGCAATCGTAATGTTACCATAATCTGTTATCACTATAGACAACCCATCCTATTGTTACAGTTTTTTTTTTTATATATGATTATTTGTTTACAATACGTCAATACAAAAATTTATTAATCCTATGTCTTCAAATTCTCCTATCATATTCAATAATTAGGCAAGATTCGTCTTCTTTGCAAATAAACAAAACACTCAAAACAAGTAATTCATTTTCAAAGGAAGATAATGTCTCATGAAAATGAAGCATTAGTAACAATAAAATCCTTTCCATTTTTGTTCTTCAGCTAACATCTATGCTTTCATATGTTCTCTACCATGTTCTTTGTCATGGAATACTTGTATTATATGAAAATTGCTATAAATTGTTATTTTTTTTGCAATAAAGAATAATGTAATGTACTGCCAGATACAATGAAACCAACAATAATGATTCTATATGAACTGCTTAATTGTATTGATACGAAGTGTTTAAATACAGTGTATGTATCAACTGACATAATTCATATTACTTTAACCCGATCTATGTATCATGTTTTATACATTTCGTTTCATGGGCCGGAGGCCTGAACTTACTGAATAACCCATTAAATTGAAGTAGCTTCTGGTATTGTCTGTTACGAGTGCGGAAAATGACAAGAGGCGGATACTAGCTTTCCGGTAAAGCCATTATGGGTTGGGAACGATAACTCGGATTGTGGTTATTCGCCGAACAATAACTTCGATCACGCTTCCTTACGAGAGTAATTAAGTACAAATGTCTTAACCCTTTACCAAACACCATATTTCTGACTGTCCCAATTTGAAAGAGTTTGCAGACAACATCTCAAAATTTGATGAAATTAGAAAATGATTCTCTAGTAGGGTAGAAAACATTGTGGAAAAATGAAAAATTGCTCGTTTTGAGCAATTTTTCCTTTTCCCACAATGTTTTCAAGAGTTGTCTGCAACAAAGTGGTTAAATGTCGATATTGTTTAGTAATGGGTTAAAGGTGCTTGTTCACAGATATGAGGAAATTTGGAAGCTAGAAATTAATGTCTTTAAAACTGCCCAACATTTGTACTGTTATATGATACGGACTGAAGAATAGTCATTACAAGCAAAATTAGGTATAATTCTTTTTAATGTATATACAATCAATCAATATGTATTCCAATCTAAAAGCGTAATATCGCTTTTGAAATCTACCGCATATAAAATGTACATACTTAGATAAATTGACATTTACTGAATTGATTATGCTTTCATAAGCTACTTTTAATGGTTTATATAACAACATATCAATAAATGGTTAATAAAAATTCAGTTATATTGAATCGGGCTTATATTTTCTTGTATCATCGAATTACTTGAGGATGATAAAGACGGTATCAAGTCCAGGTAGTTAGCTGCTTTCCCTTACAGTTGCTTTTTGTCACTGGTTATGAGGGTTGACTAAAAGCAAATATATTTCTATAACTTCATAATTACCATCTTTCTTTTTTTTTCCCAATTATTGTTATATAATTTCTTCATTTTATTGTTGAATATTTAGGAACAGTTTAAATTCAAATATATTTCTTTGTCTACCGGATATATAGGCGACGATCTTTATAAGCTTAGCTTTCGATCGAATCCTTTTCATCTGTTTATTTATAAATGTAAATCTATGTACAAATATATATGCAATGATGAATAAAATATGTTTAAACTGATTACCATCTCTTTACATTAAGTGTATTGTCACTTATGTTCTTTAACTGTCACGTTTGTTTAAAACAAAACTTCCTTATACCTCAATGTGACGCAGTAGATGCTAGATAACACTATAACAAAAGGGTAAATTGTTCCTAGTGAGCAATTCACCCCTTTCTCACATCGTGTCATAGCCAATACCACAATGTCTTTTTTCGTGTTTTTTCTGGTTGACTTTCGTTATAGCCAAATGAGCGCACAGCGTATTCTAATCCGATACGATGTTCCTTTCGCGATTTACAAGTTCTAATGAAAAAGGTTCAAAGTGTCGACCGACGCCAATTATCAAGTTTAAGATCTAATATTAAGATTGCCAAACGATAGAAACATTAGTGCTTAAAGGAGAAATTCACCCTTTTGCTTTACCGATGTTGTTGAGCAACGTGTTTTGTGTTGTTAAAACGAGTACACACGGTATATCCACTTCTGATTATATAAGTACAAGAGATATCTGAGCTACAAACAAAAACATTATAATATAGTGTTTTATCTTTTTATCTTGTTTACTTTTTTCTCAATACTATCTTATATTATCTTTTTTCCTCTACAGAAATGAGAAAATGTTTTTCTTTATTTTTATGTTCCATTATCTTTTCTAATTATAATCTTATCTTCTTTTCTTGACAAAAATCAGCTAGTGCTTTTTTATGATGTTCATTATTTCATCCATTGTTATCGTATTTTCTTTATTCACAAAAAATAAAATATAGCTTTATTGCCTATCATTTTATCTCATTATTACCTTATCTTCTGTCCACTACAAAAATAAAATAGTGTTTTATCTTTTTATATTGTTTATTATTCTATCTCATTACTATTTTTTTTCTATTTACAAAAAAAAATGAAATAGTGCTTTATCTTTTTATTTTTTTATGTTTTTCATTGTTCTATCTCATTCATAGGTTATCTTCTTTCATTTACAAACGATTATTGTTCTTTTTATGTTGTTTATTACTTCATCGCATTATTAACCCTTAAAATGCTGGAATCGACTTTCATGCTTATGCAAAAATGTTAGATCAAGGCCAGTCGCCAGGTAAATTGGCGGCTGGCCTGTATATAACCTGTTCGTTACTCTAAGCGCATATATAAGGTTCTGGAAAGCAGTTGGACAAAACATTTTTTTTAATTTACCAAGCTTTTTAAGGGTTAACTTATCTTTTTTCCTTTACAGGCTGTCAAATTAACAGATGAGCAAATTAGTGGTAAGTATCTACGCTTGTCTCCTATACTATTGTAATGTAGTCGCTCCCCTTTCGTTATTTAGGATAAAATAGATTGGATAGATAATTCTATTGAATTAAACTTAAAAGTTTATTGTCATACATTTATTTTACTATAACATCACGTACATACATTTTCCACGATATTTACATATAAACATGTAAACAATCTAATTTGACATATATACATTTTTCTAATGGAAGATAAGAAATCATTTGATCTGTCGGTGTTTCTTATTTGCTAAAACTTGATTTTCCTATATTTCAACTTTATATGGTGTGGTTATAACAATAAATCTAAACAATGAAGACATTATTAAACCATATAGTGCTGGAACCGACTTTATGCTCACATGTATGCAAACAGGTTGGATCCAGGCCTGTCGCCAATTTACCCGCCAAGTAAATTGGCGACTGGTCTGTTATCTAACCGGTTTGCTACTCTGAGTATCTTTTCTCAACAAAAGTATGCAGATACTTGTGGCTTTTGAAAGCAGACGACACAACAATCTATTTTTAGAAAATTACCAAGCATTCTAACTTTTGACTGAATATTCCCGTCGTTTAAGAGCTTCACAGCTATAGGGCTACAAATGACAATCAATGGGAAGGAAGCACTTGAACAAATTCTGACCTGCTGTATCTTGATAAGTATTTGTATTTTCTTCCTCAACTAGAATTTGAAGCAAGTGATCACAGTACTTCAACTTGAAGTTTTCCATTACACATCTCCCCGTGGGTTCAACCTACGTTAGCATTTCATTCATTTGCATCTTTGAAAAAAATTGTCTTTGTTCATTTTCAAAAAAAGAAAAAAAAAACCCGAACATGACCTGGATGAACATAAATATACGTAATGAGATAATAGGCTAACCATAAGCCATAATCCGAAGGAAGAAACGTTTCAAAATGGCAGATTATATGTATTCTACCTTAACGATACGTTTGCACTTAACAGAGTTTCGGGAGGCGTTTCAGCTGTTCGATAAGGACAGCGATGAATGTATTACTACGAGCGAACTCGGGACGGTGATGCGGTCGCTCGGACAAAACCCGACCGATAGCGAACTTAAGGACATGATCAATGAGGTCGATATAGACGGTAAAAGAATAAATCTTAGTCGTTTTATATACAGTAGAATATCTATATCTCGAAGTGGAAGGGATTCCATTGAAAAGTTCGACATTGAGAGAGTTCGACTTATAGATTATTAAGTCGTAGAAATATAGAGTACATCTTTCGGAAGCCCGTATTTGTTTCGACGTATAGAGGGGTTCTACAAATCAAAAGTTCGAGACATAGATATCCTACTGTATGTACAAATAATTGAACCTCTTTGACAACCGCATCTGCAGTATTAGATAAGTTTTGCGTCAACTACTTCCAACAATAATGATTGGAATTCCAATAAATATCGACCCCGCGTAATAATACTTCGACCTGTTGGCGATAACCGATAGGCAATGAAATTCGAAAATTGTCCTAAAACCTGTATTCATTTGAATCATCATACTGCTGTCTTAGTAAAAAGTTCACCCGGATAATCCTCGGTGCTTCCGTTTGCATCGGGATGATTTATAACCAAGACTCAAACATTATGCGTGTAGTTTGCTTTGCGTGTAACCCTAATATTCTAACCAGACAATGACAAATTTTATTATTATAATTTAATATCAGTATATGGACATTCTTTTAAAAAATAAGTATTATATTAGAATGAGCAATGGTTAACATGTTACAATGGTGACATGCAGACAAAATCCAGTGCACTATTAGCGTTAGAGACACGATATCCAATTTGCAAATTATCGTCGTACGTGTATTAGGCTATTGAGCATACAAGATACGTGAACAAAAAATCTTAATTTACAATTCACGAATGAAGATTTTACCTAAAATAGGTGTGTTATATTTGATCTAATCAATTACAGGTAACGGTACAATTGAATTTAACGAGTTTTTGACGATGATGGCTAATAAGATGAAAGACACTGATCAAGACCAAGAACTGAAGGAAGCGTTCAAGGTACATATACCCTGACTTAACCCTTAGAATGTTGGATAATTTTCTAAAATACGTTTTCACAAACAGGTTATATCACAGGCCAGCCGCCAATTTACTTGGCTGCTGGCCTGGATCAAATCTGTTTGCATGAGCGTAAAGCTGGTTCAAGAACTATAAGGGTTAGTCCCTTAAAGGTGCTTGGTTACATATGTGAGGAATTTTTGGAAGTTAAAAATAAATTTCTCTAAAACTGCACGAAGACTGTACCGTTATATGAAATGCAACAAGGAATAGCCACTTGAAAAAAAAAAAATAGGTCGTTTTTGAAATTTTTAAAGTGGTGCATACAGTTAACTAAGTAATCATTCATTCATTCCTTACACACATAAAGAAATGCTAGACAAATATGCAAAAGAAGTTGTTGGGGCAGCATCGCTTCTGAGCGATCCTGAGTGATTAATGCGTTAATTGGTCAGTGGTATATTACATTTTTTTTTCCAGACTTGCACTAGTTAGAATGATCAATACGTAAAAATGTCATGTAACTAGGCTACTGCTTAATCTATCCGAGTAAACTCAGTCTAACACACAGGTATAAGACAAAATAGGTACAGTGTAATAAGTTTAAAACACTTTTATTATAGTAAGTGTTTTATATCGACAATATCTTTAATACTGTGACTAAAGTGTCTGTATAGAACAATTATATGATAATAATATTGTATCATACCATTTACAAACATACACAGGTGTTCGACAAAGACGGGAACGGGTTTATCAGTGCCGCAGAACTTCGTCACGTGATGTATAATCTCGGAGAAAAACTCACCGATGAAGAGGTTGACGATATGATACGAGAGGCAGATATTGATGGGGACGGTCAGGTCAACTTTGAAGGTAAGCTGCAACCTGAACTCATTTGGTCTAACCAATGAAAACACCTCTAACATAAAAATCATGGAAGCCACCATGCTGCTTCTTGGAAAACTATTTTTGTTGTGTTGTATTATTGTTTTCAAGTGAATCTGTAAATGAAATATCTAAATAGTAAGCTTGTCAACTTACTGTTTGGCGCTCTTTCTATTTTCTATGCAAAATAGTCAGCTTGGCCCCTCCATAGCGCCTTTTCTAAGAGGATTCAGCCAAAGTATCTATTTTTCTTAAAAAAAACCAACAACCAAAAAGCAGGGCATTGTAATACTTTTTGTTTAATCGGCCTATTCTTTCCAAAGTCCTCTATTCTAACTTACCGAAATGCAGACGTCAGCGCAGTTAACAGCCATCTTTTGTTCATCCTGTAGAGTAAGTAGTCCGGAAAAGATCAACAAAGTAAACGTTCAAAATCATTGCTTACATCCCAATAAATATCAAGATCTGTCCACGAAGCATCTACATGTATCTTAAAACATGTCGCCAACACATCAGTGTTCTACAATGTTATCTCTTACTAGCAAAAACTGAGCACCAGAAATCGAAACTAAAAATGTCTAAAAGGGACCCGGACGTTTTTCGTAAGAGGTGCCAGATCATATGAATCGGTTTATACCGAAGACAAGAAAAGTTAAATTGACAACTTCCGTCTAAAGCATTCTCTGTAACGGATAAAGCAATACGGCTGGAAAAATCCATTTAAATGTGAAATTTAAGTTTGCACATTGCTCATTTAATCTACGCGGGAATACTGCATTAATTTCAACCATTTGCGTTTCGATAATTTGAAAAAAAAGCTATCAGTACTTTTTAGTTATGGTCACAACTCTTTGTCACGATAATAAACAACACAACGTACATTTATTTTTATATTGAAGTTTCAATGCTCGAAGCCTTGCATCTTATGTCTTTTCGCCGACTGTGAAGTAATTAGAATAAGAGGTCAATATCTAACTCCAGTTAAGTCGTTTTCTTACAAACTCTTTTTTTTTGTGTCGAGAGGTATCAGGGTAGATTATATTCATTTGTATTTATTTTCAGAATTCGTCAAAATGATGTCCGTAAACAAATGACGGTATGATACCTTCATTCAACACTATGGTAAGAGGTTTTCAAATCTTTAGTCACAAAACAACACATTTACAAAAGATAAAAACCTATATCAGTGCATCTCTTCAAATATGGCATTGAGCCATGCTGGGTATTTTTTTTTAAATATGTGTTTTGTGTCATTTGCTTTCCAAAACCTTAATTACCTGCTTAATTATGTTGAGGAAAGATACTCAAAGTAGCAAATAGGTTACTTGGTGGCTGGCCTGGATCAAACCTGTTTGCATAAGCATGAAGTCGGTTCCAGCACTATAATGGTTAAAAAGAGACGAACTTATAGTTAGATGGCTACCACATGATGGTTAATTTGAAGAAGCATTGGACGAAAGTCTCTGGACATCTGCGTTATATTTGTCTACGATAATCCAATATAGATACATGTATATCGTTTCAGCTGCATATGCACGAAATCATTCGTTATCTGTGTATTTACTCTTTGAGAAATTGGTTTCACCTCATACCTTACCTTTGTACTATGTACTTGTCAAGAACGTTTAGCTTTGTACACTTTACCCCTCCCCCCTTAAAAAAACACCCCAAACAACAACAACAACAACAACAACAACAACAACAACAACAAATTATAAAAAAAAGATCCTGCCAAATAGCCTTATTGCGTATCAATTTTTCCTCTTTTTCAGATCATGCCATTTCAAGCAGAAGTTGACGACATCATTTTTGGCCAATTGCAAGGCCAATTCGGGTTTGGGAACTTTGTGTTTTCCACTTTAGCAACGAATACTTTGCTTCATATTTGAACTTCCACTGGGCTTCCGTATCGGAGGGATATTATTATATTTTTGTGCTGAATTTCGTTTATAGAAAACTGTAACAAGTGTTTAATTCGAAAGGGACTGATTTTTTGTGCTGAATTGCATTTATATAAAAAATGTAACATGTGTTAGCTTGCAAAGAGACTGCTGTTTTTGTGTTAAAGTTTATCTATGTACATTCGTAACATGTATCTAACTAAAGAAAAACTGCCCTCATTGTGCTGAAATTCATTTATGTAATGTCGTAACATGTGTTTCATGTCAAGAAGGCTGTTTGTTATTGTGCCAGAAGTCATTTAGATAAAAACTGTATCATGTGTTAAACTGCAAAAAGGCTGTTGTTTTTGTGCTGGAGTCTGTTATACCAAACTTCAACATGACTTTCATTGTCTTTTGTTTTATATTCTGTTTGTATTTTCAACGATACTACAGTTATTGAACACTGACAGTTAATATTGTTTGTGATCAATCGGTTCAGGCCTGACATGGACGTGACCCTTCAGTTATGATGTTATTTTAATCAAATTCCATTGTAGAAACAGTAACAGAGAATAAGTGAACCAAAACAACGTCTACAGAACAATAAAGTTGATGACGAGCAAATGGTTCTGGCCCGAAATGTTGGCATCACTTTTACCAAGAATGCATTTGGGTCCGCCTTTAAGTTAGTCCGAATGATCAAGACGTAGATATTTCATTCTACTTGGATCATCCGAGTTACCATTAAGGTTGTTGTTTGATGCTGCTTTTTTGTTTGGTTGTTTTCAAAATCGTTTGATAGAAAATTGTAGGATATATATAGATATATCTTGAGATTTTGATAGAAATACTAGTTGGTACATGTGAATACACAAAAATCGAATCGACACATATATGTAGTCTCAGGCTGTATAGAAACAAAGGTGAACTGTCCTGTAGAAAGAAAAGGCTTCTTATTAGACAATCGAAAGTATGGAAACTTCAGAGAAAACGTATTCTACAAAGTTTCTCTAAGAAGTGATGCCTTGTAAAATCTCATCTTAATATGGGAACATTCTATTAATTTAAATGCCTTTGTTTCCAAATTGTGCATTTCAAATGGTCACATCCATGCTTGATGCCAAGCTTAAACACATTTTGCCGACAATATACAAATTGCTAGTTGCTAAATATATTTGAAAACATCGTTAAAACGAAAGTTAATCCTGGAATTGCTTTGATGGTATTAAGTAAAGTCTCTCTGCGCCAAACGTTTTGTAAAAATAGTTTCAACGTATATTGTCAAGTATACATTAGTGTCAGAGGAAATGGAAACATAACATCGCTTTGAAATCTGCTATAACCCATAGAATGCTGGCTAATTTTCTAAAATAGATTTTCGTGTCGTCTGCTCTCCAAAACCTTAAACATCTGCTTAATTTTGTTGATGAAAGCGACTCAGGCCAGCCGCCTTTTGACTTGACGACTGACCTGGAAATAACATGTTTGCATAAGCATGAAGTCGTTTCCATCACTATAAGGGTTAATTGTTGTTTTCTTATAGAATGTTGTTTGACACAAGCAAAGGTTTTCATTATGTTTGTATATAGTTCATGTAGTTACAGAGAGTTTGTGATATACTACTTTGTCAATAAAACTAATTGAGAAATGAATAAAAAAGATAATAAAACACAAATTGATGTTGCTTATTTTTTGCTATGTACCCTGATTAGGTTTGTTCCTTAGCATTAAACCAATATTAAACTTGAAGGCATTGACAGAGAGGATTATGCGATAAGTCAAAGAACATTTTGAGGAAAGAGTTGCGTATCAAAATTTAACAAATGACTTTGTATTATATATTTTTCAAAAGCGGGAATGTACAATTACGTGTAGCATAGTCTACAAGCATGTCCTACCAGTAACCTTTCACACATTCGATCATTTGAAAGACAAAACAAAAGTTAGTTGAGACGGTACAGCTTTTGTATTGCAGTATGCTATTTAATGAAATATAGCTACTGAACATTTGATTGATTCAGAATCTGTCAGTATACATGTATCTAAGTGTATACTGTACCGCCAGTAGGCGATGCATTTCGAAACCTAATTTTGTTATCTGAATACATATCTATGTATTGCATACATGCTCCGAACTAATTATACTTTCAATGGATGTTCTCCCTTGTGTCTCATACAAACGTACGTATGCGATACAGTTTTAAAGAAATAAACATTTGAAAATCATCCAAGCTTCCACACATAGGTCTGTGAACAAGCAGCTTTATTGTTTTCAGTTTAATATTTTGCCTTACAATGTGACAACATGCTGTTAGTTAAGATAAAACACCATAAACATGTGTGGAGTATTACTGGCTCGAGGAATTTCAATAAGCTCAGTTTGAATTGTTCTTGGCTCAAATTGCCCCATACTTTGTAATAGGATTCCTGCTTGACTTGAGATCCAAACACGTATCATCCCAATCAGGTGGATATCAACATTTGCATTAATTCATGATGTTGTTTATGCAGCTTGTTTGTACACCGTGTCTTTGGTGTATTTGGAAATAACTTTGCAATCCAAGATGTTTTTTTGCAACCCGTTTTCTGTGTTTATTTTGGCGAGGAGTATGTCTGAAATCGTGTTTCTTTTTTCATAGAAGCCTTTGTAAAAACGAATTTGTATGCCGATCCCAAAATTTGCGACATGCAGGAAAAAACAAACGTTGAGTCTGGATTTAATTTTGGAAAAGTATGAAGAGCATTTTCTTTTTAATCGTGTGTCTATTCGTTTGACCACATAGGGTGTTAACCCTTTACCAAACAATAACGACATCTGACCACTTTGTTGCAGACGACTTTAGAAGACATTGTGGGAAAAGAGGAAATTGCTCGTGACGAGCAATTTTTCCTTTTTCCACAATGTTTTCTGCCCTATCAGAAGATTCGTTTCCAATTTTATCACATTTTGAAATTTCGTCTGCAAACTCTTTCAGTTTGGGACAGTCGAAAATTTGTTGTTTGGGGAAGGGTTAAAGAATAAACAACAGCAACGCATCTAAAGTGAAAAAGAGTTATTTACTAATGATTCTCAGTGACACATGTTGTGAAAACAAAATCAGAACAACTTTTACCACACACTCGCAATGGATGTCAATGAATTCGTGTCTTGCAGGTTTTATTATCACAAATGTCCTGTGTCAGGAGCAGGCCGTAAATTCTTACATATCGATCATAAATACACGCTAAACATCGGTACAGTGGCCAAAGCAAGATGGTACATCACTCAGCCAGCACCATTGAAATGAATTCTGAAAAAGAATAAAAATTGTAAAATCATGTATACCAGATGTATCTTAAAAGTATCTGTGTAAAATAGCATCTATGGTGTACATGTTAAGCTGGTGAGATGATAGAATACCCAAACATGTAGGTACAAAGAGGTTGCATATTTTTTCCTGTCTTGTCCACAATATCATCAAGACAATCAAACAAAACACGCTGGGCTGTAAAACATAAAAAGAAACATGCTTAAGGCGTCCTGCTTCTCTCATTCGTTCTTACTATTTTAAACTTATTTAGATTACTTCACCTCTAATGCAGACAAAGGGGATCTAACACAGGACCCTAGGAGCGAGAGGCTGACGCTCTCCTTCTGTACGACTGTTGCACAAGCTGTCAAATCTAGCCGAGGTACCGGCATTTGGGTTTATACATCCCAAACAAATAGTGCTGCAATTGGCAATCAAGACAAACTTTGAGAGCATTGCAGGACTATCATCTATACATGAAACACATCAGTGTTCTACCAGCTTGTCTCTTACTAGCGAAACTATGCACCAGGCTACCGTTTTTCTAAACAGTTTACGCTTAAGATCTGCGTAGGTCTAAAACAACAATTCCTCTAATTTGAATATTTGGCTAAGTAATATTGCAAAGTAACACATCATTGGAATCGTCTCTCCGGGACGCTTCCGATGACGTATCACATTGCAATATTGTTTTTTTGAAATAAGATACTATCCATGTATATCAGTTATGACTTACGCAAAAATATTCCTTAAGTTGTTTAGTAAAACGGTACCCTGAAGACGAGAATCAAAATTTCTAAATGGATCTACTTTTACTACGACCCGGAAGTACTCTGTAACAGGTACGATGGTACATACATACCTGCGTAGTCCACGATGCCGTCCCCGTCAGTGTCTGCCTCCCGTATCATCTCCTCTACCTCCTCGTCTGTCAGAGTCTCGCCGTACTGCACCATGATACGCCGCAACTCCGAGTTGGATATGTTACCCGTGTTCTCTTTGTCGAATGTCTGCTGGGACATACAAAATAGGTGTAAGTAAAGGAGAAATGAATACGGTATTGATCTTCATGTCTGGTGAGTTTGATATGTTACCCGTGTTCTCTTTGTCGAATGTCTGCTGGGACATACAAAATAGGTGTAAGTAAAGGAGAAATGAATACGGTATTGATCTTCATGTCTGGTGAGTTTGATATGTTACCCGTGTTCTCTTTGTCGAATGTCTGCTGGGACATACAAAATAGGTGTAAGTAAAGGAGAAATGAATACGGTATTGATCTTCATGTCTGGTGAGTTTGATATGTTACCCGTGTTCTCTTTGTCGAATGTCTGCTGGGACATACAAAATAGGTGTAAGTAAAGGAGAAATGAATACGGTATTGATCTTCATGTCTGGTGAGTTTGATATGTTACCCGTGTTCTCTTTGTCGAATGTCTGCAGGGGACATACAAAGCTGGTGTAAATAAAGGAGAAATAAATACGGTATTAACATAAAGATAGTTGGGATACATAGGATTGGCTATGGTACCTGTGTTCTCTTTGTCGAATGACTGGGGACCACATACAAAATAGGTGTTAGAAAAGGAGAAATGAATACGTTATTGATACTCTTGCCTGGTGAATTGGATATGATGCCTGTGTTCTCTTTGTCGATTGTCCGCGGGAGAAATAAAAATAGGTGTTAGTAAAGGAGAAGTGAATATGGTATTAACAAATAGATATTTGGGATACAGAGGGTTGGTTATGGTACAGATATTCTCTTAGTCGAATGTCTGCGGGATCATACACAATTGGTGTCAGCCAAGCATTATTAAATACGGTTTTCAATATTTTTGTTTAGGGTATGGAGGGTCAGATATGTTACCCGTTTACTCCTTGTCGAAATGTCTGCGCGGATATAACTAGTGGCGTCAGTCAATGAAAAATGTATACGGTATTAACATTTATTTCTGTAGGTTGCAGAGAGTAAGATATGTTACCCGCGACTCCTTGTCGAATGTTCACCGAGGCAAACTAAGTCTGTGTCCGCCAATAAGACACATAGACATCATGAACATGTACAGTATGTATGTCAGTGGAATAAAGATTGATAAAATACCCATTTTTGTCGAAAATCTGCGGGGAAATTACAAGGTTGATTTAAGTCAAGGAAAAAAATACATATATATGTCTTTATTGTACGGTGGGTTCAACATGTTACCCTTCTTCTCTTTGTCGAATCTTCTGGGGACATACAAAGTTGGCGTCAGGCGTAGGAAAATTAGTGCGCTTTTTACACATATGTCTGTAGAATACATGATACACATGTTTTCTTTGTCGAATGTCTTCGATGGCATACAAAATGGACGTCCGTCAAGGAGAAATTAATACGGTTACAACACAAATGTCTGTGGGATATAGAAGATTTGATATGTTACACGTGTCTTCTTTGTCGATTGTTTTGGCGGACGTATAGAATTGGCGTCAGTCAAGAAGAAATTATTACGGTGTTAACATATACATCTGTAATGTATAAGAATTGAAAAGATATTTATCTAGTGACGAGGACTGTTTAACATTTATTCATTATTCTTAAAAGAATATGATTAAGAAAATAACAAACATTAAAGTATAAAGTCAGTATGCTGGGGCTGATACATCTAATATCTATTTAAACAAGCAAAACACAATATGCTAGACCGTTTTGCAATACCATCTAACAAGTTTAACACATGTCAAATCGAGTAAGTTACTTTTGGACATTCTCTATTTCCTTTTACAATGTTAGGAAGAATTATGCTTTTCATTTCAATCGATAAAAACTATTCATTTTCATTTAATTGACTTAATGGTTAACTCCATGTCTTTCCCTAAAACCCCACAATCAAGGCTTCGAATCTATGGCGTTATCTATAAAGACGAACGTTTTCTTCTTCTCTGAAAAACCAGCAGGACATCATTTGCTTTGCATTCGTTCCAATTGGCATGTTATATTCTACTATGACAACTAGAGAGCAGTTATGTATGTTTTACCTTGAATGCTTCGATAAGCTCCGTCTCCGGATCGGAGTCCTTTATAATCTTGGCAAGGTGATTTAAAAACTCGGGAAACTCTATGGTAGTGTGTCCTGTAATATACACATGCATGAGCTAAAATTGATTTCATGTCAGTATGGTTGGACAAGTGGTTACGGTGTAGGATATGTGCTGGGCTCTCGGATTCATTCCTTACCAGTGGCACTGGTTTTTTTGATGGAGTATCCTTGGGTAAGAATCTTGTCTTAGGTTACTCAATCAAAAAAATAATGATAAAAATAATAAAAAAGTGCCACACAGTTAAAATAATAAGTCGTATCAAACTTATGTGAGATATGAGATGATTGACAGATTATTCCCTTGTCCTTTGAATAAAATCTGATATATTTGTTTGTTTGTTTTGTTTATATTATTTGTATTTATTTAAGAGGCTAAACGGCGTGCCAACCCTATTTCAGTTATCTTTTGGCTTTCTTGAATTTCGCCAGTACTAGACAGGACTCTCTGCCAAGTACTGGTGAAATTCACGGAATCCAAACGATTTTATTCAAAGGACAAGGGAATGATTTGCCAATTATGTTATATAATACACAAATTCGATTCGTCCTTTACTTAAATCATTACTCTTTATATAATAATATCTTATACGCGTTTTGGCGTTGTTCATCAGCACACATTAAACACCGCAGTAACAAAGGGAAGCAATGTTTACGACGATCAGATCATTATTTTGACACAGACCTGCCTGTCAAAAGAAAGCGACCTGGGCCAATTTTTTCATTTGTTCATACTATTTAGTATCAGTTGGCTGTTGATTCCGTCATTGTTACATTGTTAATATTTCGTATTAGTTTTTTAACGGGTTGTCTTCAGCACTTATCACCTTTAAAACTTCAAAACATCATTCGAGTTGAGTTGAAACATCGTAATACTATCACCCAATGGTACACCTTATGTTTGTGCACTCAAATTTTCTGTAATGATTCGTCATTCGTGTATATCTATCTTGCTTCTATAAAAGAAACATACCGATGAAAAAAAAATAACATTCATCAATACACTCATTTAAACTATCAACATTTCCATTTCCGGACAGTCAACAATGTGGCACATTTGTGTTTTGCGGCGCCAACCATTTTACACGCAGTAACGTGACAATTCAAAATGAAATATGTGACGCCATACCCTACGACGTCATGTTAACGTCTTTCTCTAATCGTGTTCTATCGCTTGATAGGGAATTTTTGTCTTGTTTCTGACTATGAATTTAGAAAGAAATGGTTAGTGTCTTTGAATTGGAAATGTTGTCAAGGTCGATTTCGAATAATTATCAATATGAGCTATTAATCCCTTTGCAACAGTGTTTTTTTTCTTTTTTTTAAAACCATAAATTGCTTTATGAAATGTATGCTTTATTTCAATTCATCGCCTTGAGATTTTGAAAAAAATCAATTTCGAGAAAGGAGACTATGGTCATACTACCTTCCATTTCATAATTGGCGATGAGTTCCTGTATTGCTGCCTCTGTAGGATGTTGGCCCAATCCCCGTAAGACCGTCCCTATCTCCTTTACCGATATCGTCCCATCACCCTCCTTGTCGAATAAACTGAACGTCTCCTTAAACTCTAAATTATAATGTTAAAAAAACATAGATAGAGAGGTCAATTTCATTTTTATATGTTTGTATAGCGACAACCTCCTTTACAGGGTTATCGTTCGTTCCTCACCATGTAAACACAAACATTCGGAACACCTCGGCCATTTCTAAAATAACCTCGGAGGTAATGGGGGAGCCATTTTTGAAAGTAGGTCAGCAACGAAGGGCCAATCGTATCTACTCGGCAATCCCCGTAACAAGCCGGGGATTGCCGAAAAGAGCCGATTGACAAAATATGAAACAAAGATGTGTTGATATGATCATCTTTAATGAAAAGGGTAAAAAACCCATTCAATTGTGATATATAACCAATTTGTGTGAATTCAATAACATATTTAGTGCCTGTGTGCATTCTGCGTTATCAGCCGGAAATAAGGCGAATTACCCCAGGATTTCTGGTGTATTCATGTACTGCCTACGAGGTATATCTACCGACTTGTTACGGGGATTGCCGAGTAGATACGATTGAAACACAAATTCGTAACAGTGATCTCCCTTTCATGGGGAATAGATGAATACAAGGGGAGATCACTGTGAGGAGTTTGATTGTAAAAATGTTAGAGCGTAGCGGAAACTTTATTCGGGTAGAAAGTGGTACAATGGCAATGTAGAATTCCTCTTTTTTCATTCATTTTACATTTTTAACATAGCATTTCTTTTAGAAAACAGAGTAGTTTGCTTTCCAGATAACCTTTGTACTTGTTTCCATTCAACACTATCTTGATTTTCATGAGTCCGTGTCAAAGTTAAACATTTCTTTCCTGTAAATGTTCATTTTGATTAATCAGTCTATATCGCTAGTTTGTATGTGAGTTGTTGGTTGGAGTCTATGAACTATTTCTAACAGAGCATCTTATAAAGGGATTTTACACATAGATGCACGGATCTTTTAAAGATAGGCCCCTGAACTTGAAAACACAGGACCTATATACAAATGGGTTCAATTCTAAGCTCTTTACTCATACATCGCCGATTTTGTAACCTCTTGACTCGGATTATTTATTACGCTTTGAGTCTTCCACTTCGATTATGATATGAATTGCATCTTTAACCCTTAAAGTGCTGGAACCGACTTCACGCTTATGCAAACAGGTTAGATCCAGACCAGCCGCCAAGTAAATTGGCGTCTGGCCTGTGGTCTAACATGTTTGCCACTCTGAGTTTCTTTTCTCACCAAAATTAGGCAGATATAGAATACACATACTTTCGAGACAGGCGCCTGAACTTGAAAACAGAGGACCCATCTCCAAACGGGTTCACTTCCAAGCAGGAGATCATTTCATTTCTAACCAAACACTGATGTTGTACCCTGTTGACTTGGACTGTTAATTACGCTTTGAGTCTTTCCTTTCGATTGTGATAAGGAAATTGCATCACAACAATATCACAATTACATCACATCATAACTGTTGTTTGGGCAAACAGGCAAGTAAAACCAATGAACATGTATTGAATAAAACACGTTAAGCTTTCTATAGCAAAAACACGTCTCACTATCGAAATGTGCAGGCTGATATCAAGACATAACATGTTCCTGTTCCTTTTGCCTTTGTATGATCGAATTTACATTCTAACTGAAACGGGAGGCTTATCAGTTTTAGGCTTTTTACTTACCCTCGATCTGTTCATCGGAAAATGCGTCTGTCTGCAAAAAAGCGGTAAAAAGGTAAATTAAAAAAGATTCGCACGCCTCCTTTGTTTATACTTTCAATAAACTTAGCATCTTTAATCATCCCCTTATGCCAAATTGTTTCAGGTTTGAATAAGAGCCAAAATATAGTGACAAAAAAAACAACAAATATATATACTATTGTGGCAAATGATAAATAGATGACAAAATACTGTGACAAAGAATAAATTGTGTCACAGTGAAGTATTGCACACAAATACAGTTAGACTACTTCTTTCAGCTGTGGAATTATGAATTGTCTCAAGGCTAGCCGCAATTAAGCAAAATTAGAGCCGAAAGAAATTCAAGGGACTATTCATACAAGTTGAAATTGCAATATGCCATGTAACACCAATTTGAAACAAACAAACGTATTTGAAAAATATATTATATCAATTTGTTTTACATTTGCTCTTTGAAAAGACACTCGTGTTTTTCCACTTTCGTCTATGTTTATGTACGAATTGGGTAGATGTTTCTTCACGCGAAGCATCGCGTGGCATCGGTTAATTTGCAAATAGATAGTAAATAGGTCGGTGGTTTTACCCCTGGAATTTGTTGTCTTGAATAAAAGTTGACTATGAAAATTTTAAGTAGGCGAAGTAGATTCACTTGTACTTTCAAATATTGAATTTGACGCACACTGTAATTTTCACTGGTAATTCGTTCACAACAAGAGCTTTATAACATGGGTGTCATGTTTGAATCCTTACTACGAGTGCTCCCTCCAAATCTGAACAAGGTCATTGCGAAATGGTTAATTTGCCTTTCTCCCCTTAATGTTTGAGTTCTGACAAATGAACAAGTTGGCTAAAAACAAAATCTTCATACATTTGGAAGAAAACACAAACTATATCGAGGATATATGTGCTTTGGTCGCTGTGTTACACTGAGAAACGATTAAACGATTTTAACACCAAATTATAAACAACACTTTATATGAACATTACCAACCCATAACTGTTAAGTAAAGAAAGAAAACGTCAATCCAAACAGTTCCTTCTTTCTAACCCTGGGTACCGTTTCACAAATCATTTCATGCTAAAATTCGCGTTAGTTCAAAACAATATTCAATATTGGACTAAGGAATTTTGCAAAATAACACATCATTGGAATCTTCTTTCGAGACGCTCCCAATGACGTGCCACATTGCAATATTGTACTTTTATTTAAGATACTATCCATGTATTGTAGTATTGACTTGCGCAAATGTTTTCCTCAAGTTGTTTAGTAAAAACGGCCCCCTGGTTTCTAACAAATGAGCAGCGTTAATAACGTGCTCTAGAAAGAGTTTTGACATTTGAAAGTATTGATAGATAGAATTTACGACCTAAGAATGAAAAGCAAAACATAAAGCAAACTGCATTGTAAAGTTTTAATGCAGCACGTTTTAACGAATCCATAAATCTTTAACCCTATTTACACAAGTCGACAAGATCAGCTGATAAGCTAGTGACGGTGATTTCAAGTCTAACATATGTAAACCCAACTGCATTGAAAATGCATCTATTCGCATACCAAAGGTTTTTAACTATTTACATTACTGTTTAGTCATTTTTTGTAAGATCGTATGCTTTGTTATATCGTTTATAACAGTGTTAAACAAGGTATGTACAGGACGAAAAATAAAAGAACAAATCGTGAATAGAACGAATCCATAGAAATCAAATTATTTCATTTTGTTCTCAATGATAACAAAAGTATGCAGTGGTTTAATAATCAATTAATTACGATGATTCATTTCAAATCGCGTCTGCTCACCTGCAAAAATGTAGTTAACAAGCGCGAAAGGTCAGACATGTTTACTTAATCGCCTTTGACAAATCTATATGAATAACTTTATGCAATCCATAACAAAAGACGATACGAAAACTGCATATTTGGAAATAAAAGATAAAGCAAACATGTGCAACATTCCTGAAACCAGTAGTCTGGTTAAGGGGCGGGTGAATATTAAAGTATTCTACCCACAGTATTTCCAATTGTTTCCTAGCGAATCCCTTTTTAGTTGGATAATCATTTGATACGTCTCAATGAAACAATTACCAGTACTACTACCAGAAAATAAAGACAGATGTAAGCTAGAGGTATACACCTCTTTTTTTGAGCTTTGACCCGTGAGGATCTTCTCTAAAGAATTATGGCTTTAAATGTTTCTTAATGTTTTAACACCGTTTTCAACAACGCTTCATTTATATATTTGCGTTCCTCGGGTCCAAACGGTTTGTGCCAATGCTGGCCGGAAACTAGCATTTCTTCTTATCGGACCAAGCCAGTAATAAAACGACCAACCCTTTTACCTGATTATGTTGGGCAGGGGAATTGGACCTTCAACCGTCCGCACTCTAAATGAAAGCCCTACCTCTGCACAACAGCTATGTTATAGAAGCCATCTTTATTTTAAGCGATGTAGTTTACATCACTAATCCCTGTTCTTTTAATACTCATATTACCGGAACCGACAGGTTAGATCCATGCTAGCCGCCAAGTAAATTGTTGCCTGGCCAGTGATCTTACCTGTTTGCTACACTGAGTATCTGTCCTCATTAAATTAAGCAGACTTTCAAGCTTTCGGAAAACAGACGACACAAATAACTTCTCTTTTTGTTTTTAGAAAATTACACAGCACTCAAAGGGTTTACCTCAATGGCTCTGTCTTTAGAGATATGTAGGATACCGCATGGCCGAATGGAAAAGGTGAATAGCATGACACTTGGGGTCCCCATGGTCATACTCGTGAGTAGAATGAACGTACAAATTAACACATTATCGAAAAAACATTTAAGTTGGTTAATTGGGTAATGATTTAGCTAATGTGTTAATCACTTAATGGATTACCCATTTAACGCATTGATACGTCTTATTGATACATATCAACAGCATTACTTGAAGACATGCTGACTTGCATATAACGATTGAATTCATGGATGCTCGAATGAATAAATATCAAACGCAAACGCGCGAAATACATGATTATATGGAAACATATACAAAGGGATCAAGTATCAATCTAGTTTTGAATACACGGAAAGAAGAAACAATCAATATCATATAAACTAATGAATACACAAAAACGTTTCGTATGAATAGATTGACGCTTGACAACATGGGCGCAATGATAAATGGATTGGTATATGAATCCGAGGGCGAATGTATAACTGAATCAAGAAATGATTTAGATTTACAAAATATGGAAAGATACAAAAGGAAAGAAACATAATACATTAACTTTTTCTAATAAAACTAACACCGAGGTTAATTCAACCTTTTGGTTTGCAAAAACCCAGTTTAACCCTTTATCACATACGCATGTAAATAACGTCTTTAGATGCTTTTTAAACAGAGAGATTCTTAAAGCATTCCGAGATTATATAACTTGGTTTTATAGATCAAATTCACATTAAAAGAAATTCTACTAATACTTATCTGACAAAGTCGTCAGTTTATAAGTGACATTTCTCTCAATTAAATAAACAATTTTGGTATGGAAAAGGGTATAAAGTATCACATTACAACTTAATTACTTATGCATAACTAATGGCTAAAACAAACCAAACCATAATTAATAATTAAGAATATTCGGTAATCACACAAAAAGGAAAAGAGAAAACACATAGCGTAATTGTTAAATACAAACTTACCATGATTTAAATTCCTCAATTTACCATCCTTTTGAGATAAAAGAAAAAAAAAACTTAAAGTTTGACTTTATTTTAATGTTAAGTTCAACATGCACTGAACCTATTGGCGGCCATATTTGTCTGTGTGACAAAACGCTTTATCTTCAATCGCAATTGGAAACCGTCCAGATATAGACTTGGACGACTCTACCCATATCGATATTACATTACTTACAAAAGCAGGAAACCCTTCCAATGTTTAAACAACATACACAACGGTACTCCGTAATGCTTCATCCTGCAATAGATTGTAGAAACCATTTTGACAAAAGGATAAATTGCTCATCATGAGCAATTTATCCTTTTGTCGAAATGGTTTTTATCCAACATATTTACAAAAATGTAATAATTCAGGCTACCCAGTGTCACATGATATTTCTTTCAATTATGACCAATCGCATATTCCTACAAGCGGGGAATAAGTTAAGAATTAAAATAATGATATTCACACATAGCGTAGTTTCATCAACTTCTTCATATATTGTTGAGCGGACAAACCTTTATAAGCCTTGGGTCCTGGCCCATGCATACCCGCATAGTACGGGGTATACGTATGGGCCAGGCCCCAGGCTAACTCTTGTAGGGAAAGAAGAAACTGGTTGGACATCATGATCGTTCTTTCTTTTCGTCGCTATCCCAAGTAGATCATCTTTTTTCTGAGCCCGTTTTCTCGAACCGTACTTAATTAGGATATATTGCTTAAACTCGAAATCCTTGCTTAACTTTGAGTCTAAGTATAAGCACCGAATAGATTATCGGCATTTTCTCTAAAAATACAGACAGGGCGTTACACCCAGAATGCTACATCTCGAAATGAAAGATATTGTATGTGATGCTCATCCCATGATATTGAGGAAGTTTACCATTTCATCTGTACATGTGAAGCCTTCCATATAATCAGAAAGCAGGGAAATTAATTATTAGATAAATAGTTTATTCCCATACGTAAACGATCCTTCTTTTTTCCGGTGTGTTTTTCCCCGTACCGTTATTACCTGTTATTGGGTCTAACAGATGCCGTGGTATCAAATTGAAATTAATTATTTGTTCTCTTGCTTGGCTTTCTTAATGTTACTTTGTTTGCATTCTGTTAATCTAAAGTGCTTTATACCTTTATGTACGTTTTTATGCAACTAACAATTTAATTGTTGTTGATTATATTTTGTTATTCTCCCTTACACACGGGTTGAAGTCGGTTTGAATGGTCAGATTATGTCTGCATTCAATAGCATTCAGACTTGAATTGAGTTGGAGAGATAAATGGCAGCATTTCAAACATCTTCAAAGCAGTTTTAGTAGTTTTATGACTTTCTTTGTTTCATGTGAAAATGAATAAAATCGAGTTCAGATATTACATTTAGCATTTGTCTAAAATTGGTTTCAATGCATACATTTAGGTAAAGAGGTCTTTTTAGGCAATCTATTTATTCATGCTGTTTTGTCTCTTTATTGTCTGACTTTCCTGGTTTGGGCACAGCATGTTTTCACCATGCTAATGGCCTTTCTATGCACCAAATATATGGATATTGATGTCAATGTTTGGTAGTCACGGGTTAATGATGTCACCTTTCGTCTTAACATTTTAATACTGACAAGGTCATTCCATTCGTTAGTATCTGATCCCAGCTTGCTTCATATAATAATCTTTGGGTTTTTTTTGAAAAAAATATATTTTCCACACCGGTTCCTCCAAACCCTTTCAGTGCTTGAACCGACTTCATGATTATGCAAACAGGTTGGATCCAGGCCAGCTGCCAAGTAAATTTGCGGCTGGTCTGTGATCTAACCTGTTTGCTACTCTGCGTATCTTCCCTCATCAAAATTAAGCAGATTTTCAAAGTTTAGGAAAGAAGAAGAATATCTATTTTTAGAAAATGACCCAGCATTTTAAGGGTTAAGGTTTGGAACTTCTGAACATAAGATCAACAAATGCCGGCTACTGCAACTCTCAATTTCGACGCACGTTAAAACATTTCCAATCAATAACAACATTTTACACTTTGTTGTAGACGTCTCTGGAAAACCCTATGTGAACAGGAGAAATGGCTCTTTACGAGCAATTTCTCCTTTTCCCATAATGTTTTCTACTCTATCAGAAGACTACTTTTCAATTTCATAACATTTTGATTTATGCCATCTGCAAACTCTTTCAATTTGGCACAGCCGAGAATTTGGCGTTTGGTAAAGGGTTAAACTATAAAATGTCGAATGGGGTGATAGGTTTCGCTGATAAGAATACTATTACCTTTAATGAACCGACCCAGAAAACAAGGGTCGTGTTAAACTTTTACGTTAACTCTTTGCTTAATGAACGTTTTTAATATCATTCCTAATTGATAGATCTTGCAGACGGCACAATAATACAATAATACAAAATATACATTAAACTCAAATTATTTGTAATTGCTCTGTATGAGGTTCAACGCTATGTCAATAGAGATAATGTTGCAATAAAGTAATGGAGTTGCAAGGTGATTTGTGAAAGCAGACGCGAATACAATTGTTTGATTCTATAACGCATGCGAATGGTTTATCAGTTATACAGCGACAACAACTCACTTATTTGTGCTTGGTTTAATGGAAAGGTCGTCTTGCACATTGGAAAATCACAAGTCAGAAGAAAAAACAACAACAGAAAATATGCCAATGTGAAACTAGCCTCATTCTGCTGTGACTGGAGGAAATTTCCTAACGTTTGTCCTAAAAATGCTCAGATGAGGACTATTTTCACGAACGGTTTATGCTTTCACACAAAGACAATGTCGAAGTAGAAATTGTCGCTTGCATACTTTCCCAATGATATACAAAACAAACGTTTGTAAAACCTTCTATGTGTAAGAAACAAACTATCGTTACGACTTTTCCTTTTTAAAGTCTTACTAGGAAAAATGAAGACTGAAAATGACCAACCGAAAAACTTCAATACATCTGTGAGACTGAGTCTTTTTGTCTTTATTCTTTTTTTCAAATTCAGGTTTACCGAACATTGATTGACGAATCGAAGCTATGAATAATGAATGCGTATTGAGATATAGATTGCTGGTTTCCCTTCCCTCATTTTAAACTTATTGACCGATTCAAATGGGAGGTAAAACAAGGTACTACAAACATAAAACACGAAAATGAAATGCATTTCTATTTTTTCATTTTATCGTTCAAACCCTTGTAAGAAAAGAAATTTTAAGAATAATTTCTCCTTTTGTCGCAAGGATTTAATAAACTGTCTGTTTTTCTGTATTTCTAACAAACACATGAGTTTAAATGATTAGAAGGATAAACCCATTATCAAACAAAAACGGCATTTGACCACTCTGTTGCAGACGGCTCTGGAAAACACTGGGGGAAAAGGAGAAATTGCTCGTAACGAGCAATTTCTCCTTTTCCCCCAACGTTTCCAACTCTATGATAAGATTACTTTCCAATTTCATTAAATTTTGAAATGTCGTCCGCAAACTCTTTCAATTCCGGACAGTCGAAAATTTGGCGTTTGGTAAAGGGTTGGTTATAGCACTTTAATCTCTGAACGAGGTTCAGGTCGATGATTTTACAGAGACAATGATCTATTTTATTTACCGACTAAAATCCCCCTATTGAAACAAAGGCGTCGTGGCGTTATAAAAACACCATTTGATATCCCTTTTCAAGTCCGCTTTACCTTGCAGCAGACGACTGTTAAGGCTAAATGTTCACAAACGTGAGAGGTACCCATGTATTAGCAATCAAGAAATTCAATGTGTTCGATATTTACAGTGTATATCAAACTTGTTGTCTGTAAACTTAAACTTTGAGTAGTTATGTATGCCATCTTAATTTGTTTTAATATAGCATTTCATGTGTTAATTTGCATTGAGTTATGTTAGTCTTTTAAGTCAGATAATTATTATTTCATCACTTCTCTTGTGTCATTTTATGATGATAAGGACCTTTCCAACACATCAATGTCTTAAGTTGTTTTATTCATAAGCCCGATTGCCACACATATGAACTCCCACCAACCCTGTAACTAGACTCTTTGTAGACGTTAGAACACATGTTAGTTTAAAATTAGCCGGTTGATCTTTGAAGGATTGATTCAAACTTATTTTTTTTTGAAAACGCTTAGATATGTTGACACATTATGACTCAATTCAGTGTACAGTAGCTTTTTTTATTGAGTCTCACGAATTATATGTGAACAGACAATTCTGAACAATAGACACAAAGTATGAACAATGTACGTCTTTATTGACTTGCATCAGATGACAATGGAAATGGTATTTAGATAGAGACACACGCAGGTTTTTTTTTTTATAATAAAACATATCTAAAAACCGGCTAGGCAAAATAAATCCTGGTGGGCGCGAAGGTTCACCTTACATAGCTTTACCAAAACTCGGGATATCAACAACTATAAAATAAAGATTAAAACTTATTTTCGGTTTGGTGACAAAGATTGTTAATAAAACATGTTTAACATTGATTACATGTACTCCCAGTGCACAAATCTCTGAATTAGTCCTTTTAAGACACCAGTTACTCAGACTTCGCCATACTAAACTGATTCTAGTGAGGACTATTTAAGGTAAAATGTCAATTATCCTCTTGCTCAACTTCTCACTGACAAATCGGCATCAATGAGATAATTGGGACATAAATAAGAATTGCTCATGATGAGCAACCTTCCTTTAAACACGATGCCTTTTGACCTGATATCTTAACCAGGCCACCCTTATAGTGCTGGAACCGACTTCATACTTATGCAAACAGGTTAGATCAAGGCAAGCCACCAGGTAAATTGGCGGCTGGCTTGTGATCTTACCTGTTTGGTTCTCTGAGTATCTTTCGACGGCGAAATTAAGCGGAAGTTGAAGGTTTGGGAAAGCAGACGACACAAAAATATATTTTTAGAATATTACCCAGCATTTGCAAGGTTTATGTAATTGCATTTCTCTAATGTGTTTTCGTCATCTGCTGTTATTCTTCAGTTGGATAAGTTATAGATTGCTGTTTTTAAATGGAACAATAAAAGGGATGAATAAATCGATCGGCTGGTTGAATGAATCGGATGGTGCTTTGTTTATTTTGAGTACCTCGGTAGTCTACAATTCACGACGATTATCATGTAAATATAAACACATCAGAATGGTTTGGTCTAATAGAGGAACCTATTATTAGTATTATTATTATTATTATCGAAAACCTACCTGCCATTATATTACCTAAATAATACTAAGCTACTCATCGAAAATATTTGCGCAAGTCGAAATTGACAAACATGAATAGTATCTTAAATAAAAACACAATATTGCCATGTGACACGTCATTGGAAGTCCCTCGGAGAAACGATTCAAATGATGTGTTACTATGCAAAATTGCTTAGCCCAATATTGAAATAAGAGGGAATGTTAATTTAAACTTACGCAAATTTCTAACATGAAATGTTTAGTACATGCTAAATGGTACCCAGAATCTGAAATCACACTGCCCCTTTTCACAAGTCTTCACAATGTCGGTAACTTTTAACTCTCTAGAGTGCTGGGGCCCGTTTTACTAAACAACTTACGGAAAATATGTGCGTAAGTCATAATTGATAAACATGGATAGTGTCTTCAATGAAAGTACAATGTTGCAATGTGGCACTTCATTGGAAGCGTCTCGGAGAGACGCTTCCAATGATGTGTCACTTTGCAATATTGCTTCGTCCAATATTGAAATAAGAGGATTTGTTGTTTTAGACTTACGCAAATCTTAAGCGTAAGCTGTTTAGTAAAACGGGCCCCTGGTCCTCTGGCTGACTAACGGAATACCAATGGGTACAGTCAAACTGGCTAAGTTAGCTAACGGGATTTCCTCCGTGAAGGATGAGCTGCATATCACAAAAGAATTGGAGGATTGTGGACTCGCTGTAAACATCCAAATAAAGATAAAAAGTAAAAGAAAAAATACATAAAAGAAATTTGTTTTTTTTGTTATTGTTGACCTATACAGAATGAAAAACATCATCCAATGAAAACACTTCTGAGTTAATAAGGAAGTCGCCATATTGTTTCTCGTAAGACACCTCGAGGCTTCCTTCAATGTACTTTCGTTTCCAAATAAAGATCTTACATGTAAACCCTTAATTGGCATTTAATTTGATAAATGAAACAGATGTAAATCACAACTTATGAATTTACTATTACTTATGAGTTACCGATAAAAAATAATGATTTAAAATGATGTTCAACACCTCTATATACACAAGACTTGGACGTCTCTCATCTATCGAATATATATATATATATATATATATATATATATATATATATATATATATATATATATATATATATATATATATATATATATATATATATATATATATATATATATATATATATATATATATATATATATATATATATATATATATATATATATATATATATATATATATCTTGTGGAACATAATAGAAACAGTTGACAGCGGGGGACCAGTTTACATATACATAATCAACTTTTCAACGTGGATGAACATAGGAAATGTGTTACTAGCCGGGACGAATTACCCGAAATATTGTAACCATACACTTACGTACGAGGTGGATTTCTCAGCGTAAATGCCCGAGTAATCCCGACTGCCTTCTATGTTGGGCATTATCAAATAACCGCAAAAAAGCCGAAACAATGTAAACTCTAACCCTTATAGTGCTGGAACCGACTTCATGCTTATGCAAAAAGGCTAGGTCCAGACCAGCCGCATAGTAATTTTGCTGCTTACCTGTGATCTAACCTGTTTGTTAATCTGAGGATCTTTTTAGCAACAATATCAAGCAGATATTTAAGGCTTGGGTGAGCAGACGACAAAAAATATATTTTTAGAAAATTACCCAGCATTCTAAGGGTTAAAGAATTGTTGCAATGCCGCAATGCAACACTTTGTCTTTGTATTGAGCTCGCTTATATATATCGGATCTATCCTAATGTGTATGGTTGTAAACCCTTTACCAAACGCAAAATTTTCGACTGTTCCAATTTGAATGAGTTTACAGACGACATTTCCAAGTGTGATAATATTGCAAAATAATCTTGGGATATGGCAGAAATATTGTGGAAAACGGAAAAATTGCTCGCGAAGAGCAATCTCTCATTTTCCCACAATGTTTTAAGAGTTATCTGAAACACACTTGTTAAATGTCGTTATTGTTTGGTAATGGATTAAGCCAAACACCCTTTTCTCACGCATCAGAATGAAGCAGTTAAGGTATTTAAGTTTGATAAACCAAGCATTGTCTTATCCTTCTACCCAGTTTAGATGACGGTATAGGCCGTTGCAATATGACCTTTTATGAAAACGTTATAATGAAAACAATATTATGTAGATACCAACGATGAGCAATGTTCCATTTTGTCACATTGATTTGAAAATTCGATTTTCAATTGCTTTTAAGGTACACATGCATGTTCCTTTGCCAATGGATAGAGGAATGACATCTATTGTTAATCACTGTGAAAATGGCAAAGGTTAATTTATACTCGATCTGTTCGGAAAACGTGCCTTTTGGGACAAGGCATCTAATGTTACGCAAAATCGACCCGTAAATATTACACTTTGAAATCTGGGACGTCAGTTTCAACCTCTTGTCGGTTCGAAATTTAAAGGAAAATGATTATTTAAGAAAATCTACTCGCAATCGAAAATATGTGTGAAGTATGAGCAGGTGAATAAAGAACGTTGATCCTAGATGTATCTATTTGACGAAACGGTTCAGGGATGTTCTTTCATTACCCGCGTCTTTTAAATTGTATGATTTACCCGTTTGATATGCTTGCTTATATAAACTTATAGGATACACATGTAAGGACAATGGTATGTATCATTAACATTTACTAATTAATTAAAACAAGAACGTTGTGGTTTGGTATTAGTCTTAATAATTATTTAAATGTAGTCCTACGCTTTTAACCATCATAGTTCTGGAACCGACTTCATAAATATGCAGACAGTTTAGATCCAGGCCAGCCCCAAAGTAAATTGGTGGCTGGCCTGTGATCTAATCTATTTGCTAATCTGAGTATCGTTCCTGAAAAAAATTTGGCAAATATCTAGGGTTTGGGAAAGTAGACTACAATAAAAACAATATAAATTAACCCTTATAGTGCCGGAACCGACTTCATGCTTATGCAAACAGGTTAGATTCAGGCCAGCCGCCAAGTAAATTGGCGGCTTGCCTGTGATCTAATATGTTTGCTACTCTGAGTGTCTTTCCTCAACAAATGTAAGTTGATATTTAAGGTTCTGGAAAGCAGACGACACGCAAATCTATTTAGAAAATTACCCAGAATTCTAATTGTTTAAAAGGAAAGTACGGACGGAGGTGTTTTTGATTTTACAATTCATAACATGTCTATTTGTATGTACGAACTCCAATAAATCGGCGCAAGTTCCGGTGTATTATGCAGGAAGCAGTCATCGAGAGTGACTTGATAGTCTTAACTTAGATTCCTTCACAATCGATGTAAAACAAATCAATCAAACAAATATAGCAAGCAAGCAAAGCTTCTTTTTTTAACCCTTGCCGAACGCAAAATTTTCGACTGTCCCAAATTGAATGAATTTGCAGACGACATTTCAAAATGTTGTTAAATTTAGAAACAATCATCTGATAATTAAGAGCAGTTCCTCCTTTTCCCACAATATTTTCAAGAGTCGTCTGTAAAAAGAAGTCAAATGTCGTTGTTGTTTGGTAATTGGTTAATATAAATAAATTCACAGGGACAACGATTTCCATAGGCCACTGCTTAAGAGATTCATTTTAAACACCATTACTCATACGAACTGTTTCATCATGATTTCTTCTTTTCATGAAAATGTCCGTCACCGTTGCTTTGCTTGTTTTACTTGTTTCGAAATATCCCTTTCGTAAGCTGCGAGCTAATTGGATTAGTGATTACCGACTTATATCCGCTTGACGCATGGCATAATCAGTGAAAAGTGTCTCATGAGCCATACTGGCTGGCCCTCTCACAAGGGGTGACACTATGATAAACAAAACATTTTAATACACATGGTGTCCACTCAAAATGCGTTAAACTCCTTTGCTATACGGTATGGGTTAGTTGCGCGCCTATAGAATTGCAATCTGTTTCTCTTGTTGTGTTTTCAGGAGGGCCAATTGACAGAGGACCAAATTGCAGGTAAGTTTCGTCAATGACATTGATCAGGAAATAGTTAGAGACATGTCTCTTTTCTATCCTTGATTTTTAGCATATCACACTCGTGCAGTTCATTGAGAGAATGGGTACATGTTCATCAATTAGTGCCAGTGACAGTATGCATTCTTTCCCAAACATATAGACAATAGATGGTTGGTGTCGTGAATCGGAAATGGTATCTGGCAAGGCTCAGGAATATTATCCGGTGAGCCGAAGGCGAAACGGATAATAATCCGAAGCCGAGCCCGATACCATTTCCCATTCAAAGACACCAACTATCTATTCTATTTATCCGATTAGCTTTATGTATTCTTTAAAAGAAAAAAGATGAAAATAAAACACGAGAAAAAAGGACAAAAATAAGTAGAGAATGATGTAAATATGACGTCATTTCGTTCTTATGACGTCATGATTCGTCACGTGCATGTATTATATGGCTAGTGCCGGATATCACAAATGTTATACGGCACCTAGTTATCGGTCCCAAAATTACACTAGTGACAGGATAAAAGCAAATATCAAGACTTTTGATTTGATGCGATTGTATAAAACTCACGCCGCAGACTTTAAGTGCAGCTATTTCTAAGAACCATGCAGAAGGTGATTTATCCATGGTGACATAATTGCAAAATTTTTAGCCAGATGTATAGCACTTATGACCAAAATAAGTTTGGCTGAATATTTCTTTATTCCTGTTACAGTTGCCATGGAAACGGGACGTTTTCTTTTTTGTCATTTATCAGCCCAAAATGGCAAAAAAGAGTGATTTTTGGTCATTTTCACAATAAAAAAACATACATACACAATAAAAAAAGAGTTTATTTGTTAAATAACTTCTTCAGATTATCATATGGTGAAAAGAAATTTCAATACAAGTTGCTCCTCAACTTAATACTTTTTGACATATGTCAATTCAGGCTTCAACAGGTTTTGCATATTTGGGATTTTTAAGGATTTTTGGAAAATTGACACATTTCATCTCCAATTTTCTCTCAAGACCAACCTAGTACAGGGGGCTCATACTCTTAAAACAGTAAAAGAATATCTCCTCTTACATAAACATAAAAGAAAACCGCGTGTTTTTTCTTCGTTTTTGAGAAATCTTGAAAAAGAATAGGTACCATAGCAACAAGAATGAAATTTGTCTTTCCATCTTAAAGCACTCAGAGTTAAATAAAAAAAAGCAGAACAAAGCAATATAAAATGTGCATTTATAAGTCTAAATATGAATAAGATGAAATATTAAGACAAACATTGGTTGTCAACCAAAAAAACAGTCTTTTAAAGGGTTGCCAAGGAAACAAAAATATAAAAAAATCACAAAAAACATCAAATTTCGTCTCCAATTTCATCTTAAGACCAACCTAACACAATGGGCTCATTATATTAAAACACTGAATGGATATGTCCTTATACTTTAACAAGAGAGAAAAGTGTGTGTTTTCTCTTCTTTTTTGATAAATCTCAATAAGGAATTGGTCTCATAACAGCAAGAATAGAAATTGTCATTCCATCATTAATCATACTGATTTCACTCAAAAAAGCAAAACAAGGCAATACAAAGTGTGCATTTAAAAGTTCAAATACCAAAAAGATAATTTGTGGAAATAAAAATTGGTTGTAGACTTAAAAAGACTGTTTAAAGGGTTGCTATGGAAACAAAAAATTGAACCCCCCCCCCAAAAGGGCATATTTCATCGCTAGTTGTCTGCTTTGATACAACTTCTTCAAGAATGCAATACTGATAAAGAAACATAAACTTATATAAGTATTCAAACTGTTAGAAATATGTGTTAAGCTTCTATTGTGAGCATAAAAGTAAGAATCATCTCCCTTACCCGTGAAAAAGCCTTATAATTCACAAGCCTTATAATTCACGGCAAAAACCAAATATTCTCTATGTATTGAATCTTTTTTGCCATTAACAGCCCAAAATGATAAAAAAAGAGTGATTTTTGGTCATTTTCACATTGAAAATACATACATAAAATGTAGGAAATAGATAAATTTGCTATAACAGTTTCCAAGAATATCATTTTGTGGAAAGAAATTTCAATAAATGTTGCTGCTCTACTTGATACTTTTTTACTGAGGTCATTTCAAGATTAAACTGGTTTTGCATTTTTTTTTTTTTTGGAAAATTGACATATTTCATTTTAGATTATCTCTCAAGACCAACATCATACAGAAAGCTGATATGATCAAAACAGTAAAAGGACATCTCCTCTATCAAAATCATGTAAAAAATCTGCGTGTTTGTTCCTCTTTGTTGAGATATCTCAACAAGTAATAAGTACCCTAGCAACAAGAATAGAAATAGTCATTCCACCTAAAATCATTCTATTTTAACTATAAAAGGCAACAAAATGCAATTTTAATTTGGTAAACAAACTTTTGATACCAAAAAGATGATACATGAATATATAAAATGGTTTACAACATGAGAAAATCATTTAAAATGTGTTGCTATGGAAACCAAAAAGAATGAAATAATTCAAAAATGGCATTTTCTTGTCTTGATTTTTTTCTTGATGCACCTAACTTAGAAATGAAACACATATAAAGACATAAAAACATGTTTAAAATAAAAAATTAAGCAAATATAGATGTGCATTTCATATCTGACCACAACTCATAAGGAACAAGTAATGTAAGAAAGCATCAAATGAAAAATTTGAGGGACTGTGATTCAATATTTTTCACTCCAGTAAAGCTATCTGGACTTTTCACAAAATGCATTTGAACTCTTTTAGATTGATTACTGAGCTCATGTTAGAAAACATAGGGCAATACAATTCTGTTGCTATGGAAACATGAAGAAAACAACACCTTCCTGGTTGGACCTTTTCCAATATGTAAGTAAAAGGGGCGATAGACTTGCTTTAATTTATCAAAATAAAAATTTCTTTGATATTCATTTTGGAAATTACAGCAACATGTATGAAGAAATCGTTTGACTCCAAACTGCTTCTATAGGATAAAATGTCAATGTTTTATCATTCAAGGGGCATAACACTTATATTTTGAGTACTGATTGATTTAAAAAATAATAATTTCATAACATTTGATGAAGATTAGATAAAGTTTTTTTTTCATCATCATATTGTGGACAAGCCGAAAATGTCTCATTTTTATCATTCAAGGGCTTGAACTTGAATAGTTCGGGGAGATGGGGGGGGGACTTCTCATCAGTGCTGATTTCTGTAATAGATGTCTTCTTATGAGCATCATGGTTGGTCTGTCTTGTCTTTCACACAAGTTATTTCTGAATAAGATAAAAAAAAAGGATGGGTAAATAAGTAAGTCATTATAAGACTAATAACATATTTCAGACTCAGTTAAAGTGAAGACATGTGCTGAATAATTTCAGAATGGAATGTAAAGTACATTGTGTAAATCAAAATTATCTATCATAGAAAATCAACCTCATGTAAATGGACTGTATGATTGTCTTCAAAACCAACTGAGAGAACTCAAATTTGGCTTTATTTGGCATGACTTTAGATATGAATTCAGAAATTTTTACACATTATTTCATACAACCATCATTGTTAAGTGGTTTGTTTGTTTGTTTGTTTATATATATAGAGAGAAAGATATTGTGTCAACAATTTTTCAGTCATGTTACAGCTCACCTGGATTCATTAGTATTAGGCTAGGGATCTAGCTAATGTTGTGCCTTAAACAAGGGATCCCCAAGTACTAACACCAGCACCTTAACCACTAAACCAATCAGGACCCTTATTATCAGGTGGTAACAAGAATTCATCAGGTTTTTGATGTTATGGATTATTCAATTTTTCAATATACTTCATAATTTAAAAACTTGAAATAAATACTCACCCATTGCACAAACAGTCATTCCTACTTAGTCTAGTTGACTTTAATATAAGGAACACCTTTCTGTCAACAAAGAAGGGTCTCACCATTGCTTGTAGATGATATGTTCATGGAGCCACTTGGGCACAACCCTAAAGAAATAAAAAAACAAAAAACATAGTAAGTTACAATAAAACTCTACTGCATCTTATAAAGCAGATAAGTTCTTTTTTATACATAAACAAACAACTAGTGCATAGGTGTTTCCTTTAAAGATAGAATTAATGTGAAAAGGAATATTTGCTATAAGCCTCTTAAATTACCAAACCCTCTCCATATCTGTTAAAATCGTGGTAACGATATATTTGAATTCTCATGAGTGCTTGACTCTCGCCGAATAATGGAATTGGGGATGGCTTTATTTATCTTGACCGGCCCTGATGGCTAAAGGTAAAATAAGGGGTCTCCCTCCATCAAATTGCATCAATGATGAGTCGGGTATCCCAATATAACTGAAAAACTGTTGACATAACGTTAAATCCAAATAAAATAAGACAAACATGAATGAGGAAATCCTTAGTTGGACAATTTGGCTTAAGAATTAAGATATGAACATTATGGGAAATGATCTTGAAGTAAATATATGGCATATTTAGTAGTATAAGACAGGTGAATAATTCTGAACATAACAACACAATATGAGCAAAATACTTTACATATTACTTTAAAAGGAAGCTTATTTTCATCTCAAACTAAGTTTCTTCTAATCCATTGACCATGTGTGTTTTTGTAACTGATAGGAACTGTGAAATGTCTTTCATAAAGACTTTTTTTAAGAAATGATCATTAGAAATGGAAAAAAAACGCTCTTAACAAAATTAAGCATGGTCAGTGAGTCCCTTTAATATAAGAGTATCACATACTCATTATCCAAACAATTTTTTTGACATACAGTTTGCAGAATTATTACCCCACCCATCACAAAGAAATTAAGATATTTCAATTTATAACATAAGATAAAGAAATCAAGCCATTTAAAAGAAAATCATTTAAAGCATTATCTTACCTTTCTCCATTGCAGCTGTCTTTTGGGATAATTAAGTCATTCACTTTTTGTGACAAGGAAAACAATCTGTCATATTGAGACTCCTTCCTTCAACGTTTCTACCAGTCTAAAGCACTATGAGATTGCACTATAAAATATTTCCTACACTTTGTAAACGTGAACAAAGCCGAAGCCCTTGTGTCATCTTTTTCATTCTCATCAATATCAAAAGGAGATTATTTTTTAAACAATACAGCCATTCAACAATGGGTCAACAACGTTTACACTGACAACAAACTTTAAAACCCGCCATTTTTGCTGTTGTTGTTGTTGTTGTTGTTGCTAAAGGAGTCATTTGTAAATAAATTGACAAATGAACAACTATTAATAAAAAGAGCAAAAACAAGTGGTTTTGATTTTGATTTGTATGATTATTAAATAGAAGCAATTTTTAGATGATAATAACATTTAGTTTGAAGTACTAGAAGATGTTATTGGAAAAGTTTTGATATTGATTACTACCTCCCTTTTGGGGAAGTAATCCATGAAACCCCAGGTATACAGAGTTGCTTCCCTTGGAAATCAAATAAAATTGTTTTGTGTTAATTTACATCAAAATACAAAAAAAACACGCGGGTTTTAGATTTGAAATCAACAGATGAATACTGTATGTACCCAATGAAAGCATATTATTTGATGAACGAGGTTGGTCTTGGGAGAAAAATCGAACTGAATTTTGCTATATAAACCCTTTTGAATTCACCAAAAAGCCATTTTTTGAAACGCTTCCAGAATCCACCAAAATCAAATTTTTGAAGAAAAAATACTTGTTTGCTTATTTTTAGGCTGTTATCTATCCGACAAACATAACTTTGTTAGATTTTGTGACATGCGATAAATCACTTTCTGCAGGTTTTGCATGGTTTTTAGGCGGAGTTGGACTTAAGTCTATTAAACAAATCTGTATTTGTAAAGTCATAAGAAGGTAATAGATACATGAGAATTACAGGAATTACAGGGTCTATGAGAGGTTTTACTCGATATGACATATATTACGACAAAACATCACTTAAACTAATTACTAAACAATAACGACATTTTACCATATTGTTGCAGACGACATTTGAAAACATTATGGGAAAAGGAGAAATTGCCCTCAGTGTCCTCGTCCTTCCAATGTCGTTTGCAACAAACTGGTCACACGTCGTTATTGTTTGGTAATGTGTTAGGAGGCACCTGTTCGAAAAAGAAAGGGGTAATATATTCAATTCAATTCAATTAATTTTATACAATATAAAGCATGAAATACTTTTTACAAAAAAATAAGCAAGTAAATCAATGGAAGAACATAATAATAGGGTTGGCGAGAAACTATGCTAGTAAATACATGCATAAATATGAGTAGAGACTTAATAATCTTATTACACCTAAATACATTTTATCTAAAATTCAAAGTTTAAGCGTTCAGGCTTTATGGCAAAGACGGAGATAACGTTATCACACTTTGATACAATTTACCTACACTTCAGAGTTTAAGGAAGCGTTCAGTCTATTTGACAAAGACGGAGATGGTACTGTCACATCCAAGGAACTCGGTACGGTGATGAGGTCCCTCGGCGCCAACCCGACCGAGTCCGAACTTGAGGCCATGGTACGCGAGGTCGACGTGGATGGTAAAGTATAATGTCACACGAAGTCTCAGGCAACAATTGGCCTCCGTTGCCTATTGAACCTGGTCGTGTTCGAATAAAATCAATTCAATTCAATTCAATTATCTTTTTCGGCAAAATCAGCACAAACATGCTTTTGGTCATACCATTTCAATAGACTATGCAAACAAAATAAATATACAATTTCAAATTATCTACAGGAATATTCAAACATTAAAAATGTACACTCATATAAATCTACATACAAACAATCATTCTTGTTAACTCCATCTGAAGGAATACGATACACTTTGATGTTAGTATTGCGTAGTTGAAATGCTTCCTTTAAATAATGCGAAATTTTGAAATTAGCCTTTCTGCCTTTAGATGACATTATGTTTATTAAGATATTCATATAAGGCCATGGTAAATTTCCAAAGTACTTAATCCTTATGTTTGAATATGCTGAACATCTTAGTTAAAAGTGATAGTCCGACTCTATTTGGTTAAGATTACATAAGAATAAAAACTTCTGCTCGCTAGTCTTCACCATTTCTAGGCCAGTGCTCTGGAGTGTTATGCCAAATTGTAGCTCGGATTATCAGTGGTACGATTTGGGGCTCGAAACCGGATCCCACAGACTAGATTACTTGTTCTACAAAATGCTCCAATATAATTCTTGGCGTTTGTAAGCCAGGGGTGATCGTTTTTATTGTATGTATGCACAATTTTCTATGAACCTATGTTTTGATGTATTTTATTTCTTATTTTCTATTATTCACACGATAATACGATTACTATTGAACAAATGTATGGTTGTCTATTCATGATTTGTATAATGGTGCCATGAAAATTATATGTATATTTCATGACAAATTAAGTAAATGATCATGCCAAGTTATGGTATTAAACATTTCATTTGCATGCTTATTTACGCTCTGTCCTTTGTTTAATTTTTCATCTTTTGTATTCGTTTTCCCACTATTATGATCCATTATTCTGAGGCTTCCTTTTCGGATATTGGTCGTACAGGAAGTTGAATAATGGATATTGCAGAATTCCTTTAAATGATGGCATTTTATTTCACATGGGATGACATGGGACAGCGACACCGAGGGCGATTTCTATATACGTTCATGTCATATTTCCATACATCTACTCCATACAGGCAATGGGATGATAGAGTTCTCAGAACTATTCAGAGAAATATGGCGCTCTAAACGAATGATGGCTGCATCTATGTATATGTATTTCAGATTCCAAAATGTCCGGTTTTATGTTTATCTACATTTCTCCCTCATTTCCAAACATTCCAAATTATATAGGAAGTGGGAAGGTAGAGTTCCTAGAATTCCTCAGAATAATGACACCATACACGAAGAACGGCGGAATCTATGCTGAAGATCTATCTCAGCTTCATAACATTAAGCTCATGTTAATTTTCTGTTCATATATGTTATTTCTCATTTTCCCAAATTTAACTTCATACAGGAAGAGTTCCGAGAATTCCTCAGAGAAATATAGCGCCCTATATTTTTTTCCTTTTCCTCAAGTCTAATTGTTCCACTCCATACAGGAAGTGGGATGATAGAGTTCCCAGAATTCCTCAGAATGATGGCACCCTACTCGAGAGACGGCGACAACGAGGAAGATCTTTTGGCAGCGTTCCAAGTTTTTGACAAGGACGGCTCGAAGAAGATCAGCGCGGCGGAGTTACGTCACGTGATGACGAATCTCGGGGAGAAACTCTCGGACGAGGAGGTGGACGAGATGATGAAGGAGGCGGACATTGATGGCGACGGAGAGATCGATTACAATGGTGAGTTGGGTACCATTTTACTAAACAACTTAAGGAAAATGTTTGCATACGTCATAACTTATGAACATGGATAGTATCTTCAATAAAAGTACAATATTGCAATGTGACACGTCATTGGAACCGTCTTGGAGAGACGATTCCAATGATATGTTACTTTGCAATATTGCTTCGCCAAATATTGATATAAAAGGAATTGTTATTTTAGACTTAAGCAAATCTTAAGCGTAAACTGCTTAGTAAAAAGTTACCCTGGTTGTTAGATGTACACTTTTCGTTTGAATATTGTCATAGAAAACATGGGGGAATATAAATAGACAACACAACTGATCAGTGGGCAACAGTGTTGTTTTTCAACGATCAGATGTGATTGTATCTTTTACTTTTTCACAGTGTGGCATCGAAACATAACTGCTTTAACGTTGTTGCGATGAATTGCAAATATTAAAAGTTTTTTCAGCAGCTGACTGACCTTTCGGATTGATATTACTAACAGATATTTCTATTACCAAGAGTACCTACCTAAGGGCACTGAGTTGCATAGTTCGTATGTATACACGTATGTATTGCGAGTGCAACGAGAAAACACTTTTATGCACTTTTAGTACCAGTACTGCACAATGACCTTTCCAATCAGATTTCTGTTTTTTCATTACACATTGATATTAATTATCAGTTGTAAAGGACACATCAGCCATATTGCGTTGATTTCATTAAACGCCAGGACGAAGATTTGACCAAGTATATATGACCATATATATGCTGTTTCTGTATACAGTTAACCCTCGTTTATCCGGACACCGATTATCCGGATGTCTCGCAATCCGAACAAAATTGTAAGGGAACGGAATTATTGGACCAGTTTATTGCAGACGACTTTTGAAAACATTGTGGGTAAAGGAGAAATTGCTCGTGACGAGCAATTTCTCCTTTTCCCACAATGTTTTCTGCCATATCAGAAGATTATCTTTGAATTTCATCACGTTTTGATATGTCTTCTGCAAACTCTTTCAATTTGGGCCGGTCGACAATTCGGCGTTTGCTAAAGGGTTATAACTTTACACCGCTCATACAGACCGTTTATGTCTTAATGTGAATAAGAACATGCTCTGCTTCATTAGTCCGGATTATTCGGTAAACCGGACATTTTGTTTGGAACGGACGTGTTCGGATAAACGAGGGTTCACTATATATGCTGTTTCTTTGTATTTTCAGAATTCGTGGCCATGATGATATCTCCAAAGAAATAATCAACAAAGACGTTTTTAAAATAAATTGTGATTAGTATTCATTCATATTGTGTTATATGTTAATTTATTTCATGCGTTATAAGTCGACTTTAATCATGAACATAAATGTTTTATAGACCATGAGGTGGTCAAAAGGATATGTTTAAAAGCATCATGTGTGATTTAAAAAGGACTGTTTACACAAACAACATAGGAAAGCTTGGATTGAATACCAGTTTAAGTTTTAAACGTGATGAAAATCATTCGGACGATTTGAGACATCTGGAGCATTACGAACAATACGTTGTTTCATTACATTATAGATAATGTACATGTAAATCTAAGCTGTTAAAGAAATGGACAAAACGATTTTGCGTCTCTTTATGTCTTCATGTTTTCTTTGGTAAGATAAAGATTATATCTTATTTTTTCTTTGAATCTTAGTATTCTTTGAAAACATAATAACTGTTTCTTTGTTTTATTCGTATTCCTGTACCTTTGTAACATAAAGAATAAATCTTTGTTTCCACATCTACATCTATGTTGTACTTCCAACAACCGTTAAAGATTATGACTGGAAGGGGAAACCGCCATCATCATGACATGGTTAGGTGTCTTAAAGGTTAAACAGATCTACCAGAAATAAAGTTAAAGACAATTCTTATTTTTTCTGATTCACACTAGGGGTACAGTGGCCAGTCTTGATCTAAATATTTCAAGGATTAGGCTACACTGCAGCCTACAGAGATAGGTAGGCTATTCCAAAACCGTAATGTCCTGGGAAGAGTCTGGGTGTTTTTGAGTGTTTTCTTTATATCATTGTATTCGTTAGTAACTTAAACATTGTATTTTTGTATTATATTACCGACGAGAGAGATCGAGATATATCGAGTAAGACTCGAGGCCAGTGATACCCATCCCCTTCACACAATGTTATGCAGGCGTAGAACGGCGGCCTTAAGTAGCGAGGACCATGGGTTCGATCCCCGTTAGCGGCGGGCTGAAATTGCCGTGACTAGCCTACAAATCTGTCATTGCATGTAGCCAGAAAAACGTCATCGAGGGGTAATTTAGTAAGCTCGAAGCTTCCGGAAGCTTTTAGCATCGTGTCAATAAGCTTTCGGTATAATTACGGTGGTTGATTTATGAGAAACTTGGACTGTCAAGTCCCTTCCGTAATCGATTGATATGATGTGACATAATATAGTATCAACTAGCTTTCAGTATAGTTGCAATGGCTGATCGAATAGTGACTGGGACTGTCGACACCTATCTGCACCCGTTTAATATGATGTGATTTGACATCATATCTACCAGCTTTCGGTATTACTGCGATGCTGATTCATTAGAGACTTGTTCCATCGATTCCCTTCTGTGTTCGATTTAAGTGATGAGAATTTTTTATTTGGTCAACCAGCTTTTGGTATAATTGCGATGCTGATTCATTAGAGACTTGTGCCACCGATTCCCTTCTGTGTTCGATTTAAGTGATGAGAATTTTCTCTTGGGTCAACTAGCTTTCAGTATAATTGCGATGCTGATTCATTGGAGACTTGTGCCGCCGATTCCCTTCTGTGTTCGATTTAAGTGATGGGAATTTTCTCTTGGGTCAACTAGCTTTCAGTATAATTGCGATGCTGATTCATTAGAGATTTGTGCCATCGATTCCCTTTTGGGTTCGATTAATATGAGGGAAATCCTTCATTGGGTCAACCAGCTTTCGGTAAAATTGCGATGCTGATTCATTAGAGACTTGTGCCATCGATTCCCTTCTGTGTTCGATTTAAGAGATGGGAAATTTTTATTTGGTCAACTAGCTTTCGGTATAATTGCGATGCTGATTCATTAGAGACTTGTTCCATCGATTCCCCTCTGTATTTGATTATTGTGAGGGAAATTTATCATTGGGTCAACAAGCTTCGGTATAATTGCGATGCTGATTCACAAGAGACTTGTTCCATCGATTCCCCTCTGTATTTGATTATTGTGAGGGAAATTTATCATTGGGTCATCAAGCTTCGGTATAATTGCGATGCTGATTCACAAGAGACTTGTTCCATCGATTCCCCTCTGTATTTGATTATTGTGAGGGAAATTTATCATTGGGTCAACAAGCTTCGGTATAATTGCGATGCTGATTCACAAGAGACTTGTTCCATCGATTCCCCTCTGTATTTGATTATTGTGAGGGAAATTTATCATTGGGTCAACAAGCTTCGGTATAATTGCGATGCTGATTCACAAGAGACTTGTTCCATCGATTCCCCACTGTATTTGATTATTGTGAAGGAAATTTATCATTGGGTCATCAAGCTTCGGTATAATTGCGATGCTGATTCACAAGAGACTTGTTCCATCGATTCCCCTCTGTATTTGATTATTGTGAGGGAAATTTATCATTGGGTCATCAAGCTTCGGTATAATTGCGATGCTGATTCACAAGAGACTTGTTCCATCGATTCCCCACTGTATTTGATTGTGAGGGAAATTTATCATTGGGTCAACAAGCTTCGGTATAATTGCGATGCTGATTCACAAGAGACTTGTTCCATCGATTCCCCTCTGTATTTGATTATTGTGAGGGAAATTTATCATTGGGTCATCAAGCTTCGGTATAATTGCGATGCTGATTCACAAGAGACTTGTTCCATCGATTCCCCACTGTATTTGATTATTGTTAGGGAAATTTATCATTGGGTCAACAAGCTTCGGTATAATTGCGATGCTGATTCACAAGAGACTTGTTCCATCGATTCCCCTCTGTATTTGATTATTGTTAGGGAAATTTATCATTGGGTCAACAAGCTTCGGTATAATTGCGATGCTGATTCACAAGAGACTTGTGCCATCGATTCCCCTCTGTATTTGATTATTGTTAGGGAAATTTATCATTGGGTCATCAAGCTTCGGTATAATTGCGATGCTGATTCACAAGAGACTTGTTCCATCGATTCCCCACTGTATTTGATTATTGTGAGGGAAATTTATCATTGGGTCATCAAGCTTCGGTATAATTGCGATGCTGATTCACAAGAGACTTGTTCCATCGATTCCCCTCTGTATTTGATTATTGTGAGGGAAATTTATCATTGGGTCAACAAGCTTCGGTATAATTGCGATGCTGATTCACAAGAGACTTGTTCCATCGATTCCCCTCTGTATTTGATTATTGTGAGGGAAATTTATCATTGGGTCATCAAGCTTCGGTATGATTGCGATGCTGATTCACAAGAGACTTGTTCCATCGATTCCCCTCTGTATTTGATTATTGTGAGGGAAATTTATCATTGGGTCAACAAGCTTCGGTATAATTGCGATGCTGATTCACAAGAGACTTGTTCCATCGATTCCCCTCTGTATTTGATTATTGTGAGGGAAATTTATCATTGGGTCAACAAGCTTCGGTATGATTGCGATGCTGATTCACAAGAGACTTGTTCCATCGATTCCCCTCTGTATTTGATTATTGTGAGGGAAATTTATCATTGGGTCAACAAGCTTTCAGTATAATTGCGATGCTGATTCACAAGAGACTTGTTCCATCGATTCCCTTCTGTATTCGATTATTGTGATGGGAATTCTTCACCGGGTCAACTAGCTTTCGGTATAATTGCGTTGCTGATTCATTAGAGACTTGTGCCATCGATTCCCTTCTGTGTTCGAATGATGTGATGGAAATATTTTCATTGGATCAACCAGCTTTCAGTATAATTGCGTTGCTGATTCATTAGAGACTTGTGCCATCGATTTCCTTCTGTATTCTATTAGTGTGAGGGAAATATTTTCATTGAATCAACCAGCTTTCAGTATAATTGCGTTGCTGATTCATTGTTCCATCGATTCCTTCTGGGTTCCATTAAAGTGATGGGAATTCTTCACCAGGTCAACTAGCTTTCGGTTTAATTGCGTTGCTGGTTCATTAGAGACTTGTTCCATCGATTCCCTTCTGTATTCGAATAATGTGATGGGAATTCTTCACCGGGTCAACTAGCTTTCGTGTATTTGCGACGCTGATTCAAAGGAGACTGGAACCAACGACTGTATTTGTTTAATATGCTAAGATTTAACGTCGGATAAACTAGCTTCTGTTAAACTGTAATGGCTAAATCATTAGTGACTGGGACTGTCCAACTATCATTTATTCAATCGGCTATCTGGGATCGATCAACATGCTAGGTAAAACAATAGACCGCTGTTTTAAAAAGCCGTATTCTCTTCTTTATCCATCTGATATGATGGGATTTAACATCGCGTCAACTTGATTTCGGTAATAAATTATTTTCACGGTCTGTTCCTATCGTGTATTGAACTGCGCCCGGGCTCGGTCAAGCATATGGATAAAGCCAATGAACACGCCTTACAAAAACCTGTTATAATCTGGAATAATTTTGATATGAAGGTATCTTATATCAGTTCAACCAGCTTTCGGTAAATTCGAGAAATCCTGTTCATTTGTAAGTGGGACTGTCGTTCTCTCATTTACTAACATTCCCATTCGGTCATGGTAAATTGCCTGTATATAACCATTAACCGTCTTTATGAAATCCGTCGGCTTGACTAAAGTCTGGCTTGTTACGGACTCTATCCATCTATACAAACGTTTGCCGATTCAAAGTTAACAAAGAAAAAGTTGGTAGTGAGAAAAAGTTGCTTTTACGTAAATAGTTGGCAAAATGTTTTAAATGTGAGTTTTGATAAAACTTATGATATAAATCAGTGGATAAAACAATGTTTGATAAAGGGCTTTCTGCTATGACTATCGCAAAATAATGACCCAGGGGAAACAACCGTGTATAGTGTTGCTTGTTATTGTTGTTCTCGTCGTTTTTGGAACTTTGCATTCTGACTTTTGAAATCGCTCAGAATTTGTAAGCTGTCCGTTGTCTATCTTGTGGGACATATTCGAGCAAGTTGACAACTGGGAACCAGTTTAGACTTCGATGTCACCCCAACATTAAATTCTAAAACAATCGACCCGTGCTCCGATCACAAAGAGAAATGCTCTGCGATTTTTAAGCATAGTATTCCTACCACTAAACATTGGAGGCTGTCCTTCCCTGTCCTGTCAGATATTTGATTCAACACGTTTAGATTGCTTACTTTGTGTGCAGGGAATATTCTTCAAATATATAAATGCTACCCTTATTTACAGTAAGTATTGTATGCAGTGCTCTGTCTTCCAAGATTTTCCATGTATCGCCATATATAGTTGGTTTTGTATGCGAATGGTCTTTACAAATTGTGTATGCAACATTTGTAGACAGTTGTTTAGACATACAGCGATTGGTCTTTAAGATTCCTTTTACAACCTTTATAGACAATTGGCGTTTAAAAGCAGTGGATTGTATTCAAAGTTTCTGTAGGAAACCATAGAAGTCAGTTGGTTTTGTATGCAGCGGGTGGTTTCAACAGTTTCTTTATGCAGGCTTTATAGACAGTTGGTTTATCATACAGCAACTATTCATCAGATAGTTATTATACCACCCGTGTAGAAAGCCGAGTTTTGAACACAGTAGTGTTTAAAGATATTTCATGCGACCTTATCATACTGACAGTTGTTTTTGACTGAATTGGATGTTCTTCCATGGTTTTAGATTAGCCTGAGACAGATGGCTGCGTTTTTGTGTTTAAAAACAATTGTTTGATATATTGTCAATATTTTGTGTACTTAAATTATGATCTTCATACCCATGTAGGTATCCAAATTGAAGTTTGTACGTACATTGGCGATGTTTTCGATCAATCACATGATTCGTGAATAATTCAATCAATCGGCCAATCAATCAATCAATCAAACGACATTTATCTTCCTTAACACATTACATTCACTTCAAAACTGTGCCTGGGTTTACAAGCACATTGTTGTGTGGTAGCGGCTAAACCAATTCTTAATATGGGTTTTATGATTTTCTTTTACATTTAAAATCGATAGCAGATTGCTCATATAGATAATATTAAGACAATTTCTTTGAGCTTGGGAAAACAATAACGAACAACACTTAAACCGTATTTTAAAGTATTATTTCAAAAGTATGAGCAAGAGGCAATTTGGACAAAGAGGAATTCTTCATTTCATTTCTTCATCCGTCTTTAATGGATTTGTCCACGTGAGTATATGCTAAGTTATGAGTAAACAAATACAAACATACACCACAATCAATTATTAACCTCGTGATACGCTATTTTAATTGAATCAATACTCAAGATGTGTACGCTAATTGACAATCGATCACCCTATTGTTTGTCAATTGAATTATTCTAAAATTAAAACATGCCTTTATTTTGGGTACACATGTCCAATACACATACACAACGGATGGATGGTCTGTGATTTGGGTTATTGAGGGGAGAAACAGCTGCAAGTATGTCCATGGTAAGTGTATTATTCAGTTTTTGTTGGTTACATATGGATGATTCGTTAATAATTTGTTAATTCATTTATTAAAACAACCTGGTTTAAAAGCTAGTGTAGAAGATTATCTGATAAACCTCAGAAAACAATGGATACAAAAATACATACATGTACATCAACATGGACAGTTTCTACTTGATGACCTTTTTATAAACTGAATCACTGGGGGAAAATACAATACAATACAATATCTTGATTTGCAATTCAAGGCCACTGGCCCAAACTACCAATACATTTTCTTATTACGAGTGACAAAATAAACAGGTTTTAAACAAAGTACATACATAACGATTTAAAACAATATATGAGACATGAGTTTTAAATAGTTAACTTAAGTTATGATTTATTTTTATCTATAATGCATATGTTCATAATTAATAAAGAAATCATTTGTTTCGTCGGAAAATTACTTCTAACATGGGAAAATTAATTCTTACATGGGAAAATTAATTCTTACGTGGAAAAATCACTTCGTAGGTGGAAGCATTACTTCTTATATGGGATTTTACTCCTACCGATATAACATCACATAAACATGTATAGTACCTTATTTGTCTCAATTTTTGCAAGTCACGAAATCCGACGTCAGTGATTTCATTGATTAATTAACGTTATATTGCTTTATTCGTATGCTCCCTTTTCTAAACCCGTTTAAGCATCGTCTGTCAATACCGACGATTTAGATTCTTCTCCGAATGACATATGTTGATCGAAATGATTCTGTTTGATTATGGACCGAAACGTTGAATCCGGGCTAATTTTTTTCTTTGATATTTTTCTCTCTATAAACAAAGGTGAATGAATAAATGTTGATTTGATTTCAAATTTCAAGGACAATCTTTTGCTCAAATTGATGTACAATACATCGGTAAGAAAGCAACACTATTACAATAGTTTGTTTAAGTTTTAGTTTTAATTTTTCCTATCATTATAAGGGGTTTAACCCCATGTCAACATTTTTTAGCCATGTTAGGACTTACTTGGATTCAATATGACATTGCTAGGGTCATGAATTGCCAAAGATTGCTTGAAACACCTGTTTACAGAACCTTTGAGGTATTCTATTTTAAGACAGAGCATCAAATACAACAAAAACGATAACATAATTGAAACTGTTATATGAAGAATTCAAACGGACGCATTTGAGTATTTTCATTCTAAACTAGGTTAAGGTAGATACCAACAATCCCCAATTTTGAAACTCATTTTTTCGTCGGATTACTTCGGTCGTTCTTGCTCTACCTCGGTCTGTGCCGGAACTATTCGCCTTGGGCCAAACAAAATAATCCGGACCCCCGACCGTTATATAACGAGGACAATCGAAGAAATCCGATGACAAAATGAGTTGCAAAATGGCGGATTAGGAGTATTCCTCCATAACACATTTTGCATGAGACACCAGGTTATCTCGTTCATCTAAATATGTTTTATTTACCACATGGTTTTATTTTCAGTACCACGTGGGAGAAGGTGACCTTCACCTTAGCGAAGAAGAGACGGAAGGTTTGTAACTCTTGAGTCTTCTACACGTACATATATAATAACCTAGCATAATATAACATTATTTCATTAATACCATAGGCCTTCAGCCAAAAATAAATACATTACATAAATCACATTTTTCACATCCGGTATCCAGTGTTATGACTCGGTTCGATTTCTGATATGGAAATCTTATTCATTTCAAGAATTTGATAAATGTAAACGCATAATGTTCTCATAGCGACATCACAAATTTCGTTTGTACGACAGTAAAGTAGTCTAAAAACGTACGTACCCCTTGTATACCAATTGAGAAAATATTGAGATGGTTTCTCGTTATATTTGTTTCAGTGAAAAAAAGCATCTTGGGTTGTTGGGTGGCAATTTTAGTTATTCACTGATGTTCATTTCACTATGCATTAAAAACTTTATTCCAGAATTTTAGCGATCTATTTAGTTTACTCCCAGGATATATTGTCCTTCCGACGAACATTCAACATTTTAGTGACTGTAAATAAAATATCGAAACCTAGACGAAAGCTTTCAAATTCAAACTTTGACATGTACGATTACACCACTGCATATTTGCTTTGTCCTCTGTATAAGTGTTTCCCATGAACAATCGGTGTTTTTCATGGTGTCACACTGGGGTATTTTTACAATCATATATTTTCCTTAAAAGACGAAAGTACCAAAATGTCAAAGTGCGAAAGGACAACTTAGTATAACGAAAATATGATGCTATGAGATTATTGCGCAAATAAACGCAAGTAAAAAGTCATGATAAATTGCAATAAAGCAAACGTACGATTTAGATATAATAGGATAACAGTTTTAACACTAAATCACACAAACATATACACACACAGTATGCCTTGTAGTGATAATCTCAAAGAAGTTGGACATAGCTTTTCATGGACTTGTAGCGAAAATTAAACTCAAATCGATAACTCTGACAGGCTCCCTTCTTACTTTTTGTTGAGAGTTGTCGTTCTTATGAATTATTTGAAAGAAATTGCGATGGCTTTTGGGAGCGATGCTTTGTATTTGGAACAGTACAACAACCACTCATGTACAGTTTTTTTTTAAATAGTTTGGATTATCTCGTATGTGATTATAAGAAAAATCGACCCGGATCGGATAGAGATAACATGAATGTAGGAATTGTCGCGGAAACATTAGTATTGAGATACATGTATAACAATGCAAACCACATAATTATAGTTCCACATTGAAAACTGGTTAGCTATGAAAGAAATATGGGTATATGCCATGCAAAAATCATCTAGTTACATTTAAAAACTGGTTAGCTATGAAACAAATCTGGATATATACAATGCATAACACATGTAGTTATACATTTAAAACTGGTTAGCTACGAAAGAAATATGTAAAGGAATAGTGGGGATTGAAATAAGTTGGTTTCACACAACGACCATTGAATGTTATTTCTCTTAGACCATACGTAGAACACATAAATTGCAACTGCTCGATGTGTTATACATGTAAAAGAGTGTTACATAAAAAAATGTATCATATGTGCAGCATGTCCAATCGAAATATGTGTTACATAAATGTACGCATACCACATACAAACATGGGTTACATATGTACAGCAACTCATAGCAAAATCTGTGTTACATATTTGCAAGCATGTCACATAAAGATATGGTTTCGATTTGTGCGACCATGCAACATTAAATGTGTTACATTTAAGAAAGCATGCAAATTTAGAATACAACTTACATATACGAATAAAAAAATATGTTACGCGTGTACAAGCATGCAACATCAAAACAAATTCGTTATCGAAAATATACGTGAAAAACTTACCTATATCATAATCTGTTGAATATATGGCGACATGACGTCTAAATATGGTCGTAAATGCGGTCCAATCCTTATCTATCTGTTACCTTAATAAAATATGTTTAAAAGAAACTCTTAAATGAAGTACTCGAACGACTAAATGAAGTAATCGAAATTTGATCATTTTTCTCTCTCTCTCTCCCCTAGATTTTCGTATTGCGTTCGGACTGTTTGACCGAGAGGGTACGGGGAGTATAGGCATTAACGAACTGAGGGCCGTGTTACGATCGCTCGGCAAGAATCCCACGGACGAGGAGCTTCAGGATATGATACGAGAAGTCGACGACGATGGTAAGGACGCATAGAGATAAGGCAGTAGAAGTGATCCCCCTTTTCGCTTAGTTAGGAGCAAATAGCCTGGTGGAGCTTGGCCCGTTCGTATACCTAATGCGGGTTAGCATGGGCCAGGACTCCAGGCTAAGGAGCAAACTCCTCACAGTGATCTCCCTTTATGGGTATGATCACTGCCATGACAAATATCACGTGACCACCTACTTAGAAACGAAAATGGCATAACAAGATAGCGGCAAAACTAAACAATTGTTATCCATTAGTGCTTTATTTATAAACAAAACCAATTTTTTTTTTCAACTTAACTGGTCAGAAATCAATACAACAAAATAGTGTTACTAAATTAACTAAGATATCCGGTAATCTCTTAACAAAACAGCATCATTTGAATTTCATCCAAATCTCGATGAAATATCTTGTAGTGGCAGTGGTCGATGCAGCGTAGCAAGGGGAGATCACTGTAAGGAGTTTGAGTTAGGAGATGTACTGGTTAAGCAAGGGGAAGTAATCCTGCGCGGAGCTTGAGGCAGTAGAATACCCTTTATCGTCCAAACACACACATACACTTTTACCCATGTGCGTATCCACACTTGCAAGTAAATTTATATATACCTTAATTAATTGTCCGAATAACACGCATTATGTAAACATGCATTATCATAAAGCATTGTAAAAAGCAAAAGACAAAAACATGACAAAATAACTTTATCACAGGCTCAGTGCTACTTATTCAGGCTTAATGCCCAACTTAAGTCCAATGAAGACATAAACTGATACATATACAATGTAATTTATTAAGAAAACACGATATACAAGTTTCAGCCGAAACCATCATTAGATAGTATCATTATAAGTTCCCTTTATAACTTAAGAAATGTAAATCCCTCCCAAATCATCCCGTCCTCAATCTCTGTTCATTTTATCCAGAGAGCGGCACGATAGAGTTCCCAGAATTCCTCACGATGATGGTGCGGAAGGTGAAAGCCCCGGAGTCGGTGGATGAGCTCATTAACGCTTTTCGGGTGTTTGACCAGGCAGGTAACGGGTTCATCAGCGCCCACTACCTTCGTCATGTACTCACAAGTCTCGGGGAGAAACTTAACTCGACAGACATTGAGGAGATGATCAAGGTGGCGGATATTCATAAAGATGGTGAAATCAACTACACAGGTAGGTTGGATATGTGATTTGTTCGTGCTGCGGATACTGATAAAGATGGTGAAATCAACTAAACAGGTAGGTGGAGTTGTTAGCTAGTTTGTAAACAGGATATTGATAAAGATGGCGAAATCAAGTATGCAGGAAGGAGGCGGATATTGATAAAGATGGTAAAATCAACTATACAGGTAGGTGGAATAGTTGATTTGTTTCGAAACAGCATATCAATACTGAATACAGGTTATGGATTCTATTGTACAGGTATGTGTTATACTGTTTTTTTTTGCTGCAAATGTTGATAAAGATGGCAAATTAATTATACAATGTGCAGCTAGAAAGAATGGTTTGTTGGTTAGATGGTTTGTTTGTACAAAATGTTTGTTTGTTTATTTGTGCGACGAGTGTTCATAAATATGGCCAGATCGCCTTTACAGATGAGTGGCATGCATATGTTGACCTGGTTTAAAAAAATGAATACTGGTAAGTGGTATACGGTTTCTTTAGTTGGAAGTAATGAAGTATAGTACTGGGGCAGGGCAAGCAACATATGTGTTTTTTTATATATGGGTTTTACATCACATCAATATTATTTCAGTTATGTAGCAATGCCCGACTCTTAATGATGGAATGATGGAGGAAGACCCCATACTCAACTGCCTACAAGGGCTGGTCAAGGCGGGTAGAACCATCGGCATTCCGTAAGTCAGTCGGGAGACTGCCTCTTATGAAAATCCATATCCCTCTCAGGATTTGAACCCACGCTGAGAGAGGCCATGTGATTTCAAGTTCTAACCACTAGGTCACGGAGGCCCCTCACATAAGTTATGTAAGTGGAAACTTGGGGAGACATTGTAGCAGCTTGTTGTTGGTCTGCCTCTTTCCTTCTTCGCAACATCAGAGAAAAGTCTCTTATTCATCCAAATTTAACATGTAACATTTGCGTGATTTTAAAACGTAAATAAATACATGCACATGTACTACCTATGATGTAAATTTTAGTAGGTGAATCAGTCCCAATGAATCTATTCTAATATTCTATCTAATTAGCTATATGCTAAAATAAGTAAAGAAGACGATCTTGCAAATTGAAAACATCGCTTAATCTAGGAAGTATATAAATCAACCGTTCCTTACATGAGTTATAGAAAAAAAAGAACTAATACATTCCCTACAACACCAGAGAACAGTCTGGTGGTTGGGCGCCCCGCATTGCATTTAACTAATCAATGGAAAGTTCTAGATCTTCCAAATATGGACATGTGCACCGAGTTTCTGCACAAGCATTGCTTTAGGTTCATGTTCATGTATAAGGTTCATGGTTGTTTTCATAGGCGAATTCCTTTATATAACTCTCTAATATACCAAATTATAATACGACTGTTCTAGGCTATTTCAAGTGTCATTTTTACCCTTATTGTGCTGGCACCGACTTCTTGTTAATGCAAACAGGTTAAATCAAGGCCAGCCGATAAGTAAATTGGCGGCTGATATGTGATATAACCTGTTTGCTAATCTTACTAGACTAAGCGAAAAAGAATTGAAGATAATAATCAATAGTGCTTTAGTTGCGCTAAATAGTAGGAAAGGTTTTGACAGAGGGAGAAATGTCCCTTTAAAACATTTTCTCCTTTTTCCAGCGTACATTTTATTTCTTTTTGTCTTTCCGTTTTTTTTTCACAAATTTTATTAATATTACAATGGACCAGCTTATTTACGTCCATACATATATATATTTATATATTTACAGAATTTGTCCGACTGATGTCCAAATAGACGACGAAGGCTACATCGTGTATCGGTCAATAAGACCTGAATAAAACACAAATAGAAGCAAAAGCTGGCAATAAACACCCAAGTTCTTTGCTTGTGTGAAGGGATTTGGTTACATATGCAGTGAGGGGTTTTTGAAAGCTGTGTCATCAGAAACAGACACAAACAATGATGTCCTCAAAAGGACTATTTCGATCTTTCTTTGATTATGACGTTTGTAACAGATCAACAGATAAATATAAACAGTTGGATAGCGTGTTCAGTCTTGTACTTTATTTATAGAATATATTGATAGTCTTACCAATTTCTCCATTGCCACGATTCCATACATGCTTCAGAAAAGAACATTTGCTGTCCGTCGAAAACACGAAACACAATTTGCAATAACGTGTAGTAATACGCACGTGTATCACCTATGTTAATCCATTCCCGAACAATAACGACATTTAACCAGTTTGTTGCAGACGACTCTGAAAAACATTTTGGGAAAACGAGAAATTGTTCTTAAGGAGCAATATTTCCTTTTCCCACAATTTGTATGCCCTTTCAGAAGATTATTTTCCAATTTCATCACAATTCGAACTGTCTTCTGCAACGTCCTTGAATTTTGGACAGTCGATCATTTTGCCTTTGGGAATGAGCTTTTTTTTCTAACTTGTGTAAGTGTTCGTGTGTTTTTCCAAACACCTCATTGCTTATTTGCGAATCACTGAATGCTTCAAATTATCTGACCGTCTGTTTACGAATGTAACACCAATTTGACACATCTGGCTTATAAGTATATAGAACACCGTTACAAGAGAAAAAATAATGTTCCCTAAAGAGCAATGTTTGCTTTTGACGAAAATATCTGAACAAAATATTGATTATCTTATCATTTATGCCGTCTGTTGTTCCTTCTAATTTCGAATGGTCGCAAACTCCCATGTTTGCAATGGATTAACTTGTAATCTAATGCGAAACGACAATCGGGCAATAAAACTCTGATAGAACTGTAAATAGTATCTATGTCGAGCTGTTTCACAATGTGCTCATTCAATCCTTTCCCAAAAAATAACGACATTTGACCACTTTGTTGCAGACGACTTTAGAAAACATTGTGGGAAAAGGAGAAATTGCTCGTGACGAGCAATTTCCCTTTTTCCACAATGTTTTCTGCCCTATCAGAAGAGTATTTTCCTATTTCATCACAATTTGAAATGTCGTCTGCAAACTCTTTCAATTTGGAACAGTCGAAAATTTGTTGTTTGGGAAAGGGTTAATTAAACAAGGAAAATATGCGGCATTCTTTTTAGTTACTTATGGTTATAGGCTTTTGAAAGGAGATTAATGCTATATCAAACTATATCATTTGGTAAACTTTTGGTCTGTTTCAAATAGTTTCCGCAAAAAATACTACAATCAGTACAACTTAAACATGAAAGCCAATGAAAAATAACCCAGATTAGCCAGTTTAATAATTCGTTTTGCCTGATTTTTCACCTTTTACCTTTCACCTACACACATTATTGAACCGACCAATCAGATTTCGTTATTCTAAATATGTTAACAAACAGAGTGTTAATAAACATGATTGAATTGGAGAGAACAATATTTCAAGCACAAAATGACTACTGTTAAAGGAGTTTAACAAATAGGGTCTTAATGCATTTATTAAGTATCAAGACTTATTTGAACATAATAAAATAATAATTTTTTCAGTTATTTTTTTTGTACTCATAACATTAAATATGCCTTTAACGGCACATCAAAGGAGAGGAGTACAAATAAATTACAGAAAACATATATGGAGTTCTTTTATGATGTTCATAAAAGTCATGAGAATTAGTTAAGGAATGCATTGAGACCCTATTAAATGGACTCATTTAAAATAAGTTATTTTGTGCTTGAAATACACTTGTCTCCAATTCAATCATGTTTATCAACAACCTGTTTGTTTACATATTCAAAATAACGAATTCTAATTGGTCGGTTCAAAAATGTGTGTATCAACTGTCAAGGTCAGAGGTGAAGAATCAGGATATCTGAATTATAAAACTTGCTAATCTGGGTTATTTCTGCTTTAGTTTCACATTTAAGTTGTGCTGATTGTGTTTTCTGGTGATAACTATTTGAATCTGTCCAAAAGTTTACCAAACACTATAGTTTGATAAAGCATTCATCTCCTTTAATGGGCCTTTAACATTATACAAGGCCAGGACCTACAATCTTCGGTTAGCTATATGTTTCAAAGCGAAACGGATGGAATTTCAGCTTGCCAAAACAACATAACAATATCTACTAAATATCATTCTCATTGTTAGATGTAGTTTAAAGTTATGTACATACATAAAAATGTTTGGAATATAAAGACAAAGAAAAAGAGATCAAATAATTTTGAAACCTTTATTTACTTCGACGTAAAGAAGAGTTCGACATTAAGAAGACCGAGGTACATATATTCTATGGTATCTATTTTAACAATAACTATTTGAGATAAAGCATGCTTTTGTAAAAAATAGGCCACTTCCTTCAGTTCGTGGTTAGACAATGAGGAAGATTTCACAACAACAAAATATGTGAAACATTATGACGTGAAATGCGACAAATCGATCAAGCAAAGATTGCCGAAGAGAAACAGTTTCCAAAGATTGTATTGTACGATTCTATATCACATGACCCCTCTCCGCATGGATTCAAATCAAGCTGACGGCATTTGACTTTAACCCATTACCAAACAATAACGACATTTGACCAGTTTGTTGTAGTGTTGTAGACGACCCTTGAAAACATTGTTGGAAAAGGAGAAATTGCTCTTAACGAGCAATTTCTCCTTTTCCTACAATATTTTCTGCCCTATCTGAAGATTATTTTTGAATTTCATCTCATTTTGAAATGTCGTCTGCAGACTCTTAATTTGGGACAGTCGAAAAGTTGGATTTTGGTAAAGGCTTAATGAAAGATGGTCTTACGACTGACCTCCGGAATGCCGATGGTTCTACCAGGCTTGACCAATCTTTATTGGTAATTAGATATGGGGTCTCCCTCTATCACTAATAGTAATGCATCACACCATAACTGAAATAGAAATGTTGACGCGATGTAAAATCACATACAGGTCAAAATCGTTAACATAAGTTATGTATTAAGAACCCAGCGATTGATGGTGTTTGAACGGCGATAGCATCGTCACCTTGTAATAGAAAAAAGGTCATCTTACCTTTTTGCTACTCTGAGTATCTGTCCTCGCCAAAATTAAGCAGATATTTAAGGTTTTGGAAAGCAGACGACACAAAAATCCACTTTTAGAGAATATTCCAGCATAATTAGGGTTTAACAATCTGAACACATCGGGTTTCACAGCTTACGGAAATATCCGAGTAGTTCCGATTGAGAGTTGAAATCAACCCCGACAAACAAACAGATGGGGCTTTGTCGACTGGTCAATCACGCAAATGACCAGACAGGTTTGTTTGGGTCGTGCTTGATATCTTATCATTTAGTTATTTAAGTTACCATGATAGTCAGAGAATCGTGTAAGCCTTCGACAAATAAAGGGGCGCCAATAAGCATTACAGTCAAACTTGTGTTAAGAGGCCAGCCTATTGGACAGAGTAAATTGGCTGTTTAAGACAGGTTGGCTGCTTAACACAAATTGGTGTACACTATAAATCAAACAATGGGACTTTCTATAGCGGTTGTTTAAGGCAGATTGGCTGCTTAAAAGGGTGGCTGCTCAACACAAGTTAGACTGTATATCAGTTTTACAAATAGCAATGTTACTTCACGATCATTGTGCAAAATGAGAAAATCGACCAACTCGTTTTCAGATTATTACGGATCAAAGGCGATGCTGAAATCGTTCCGGAATTATTCTCAATTTCTTCACGAATTTCAAATGTCGTTGGAAAATGTTTATTATGTTTGGAACATAAAAGAAAATATATCATTGTAAAGTGTTGAAATAATTTCGGTGATGTTTGCGCAGGGAAGCGTTCCATTTTTAAACTAGTTTGATTTTGTTAATGTGATTTTGTTCTAAAGTAAGTCAATCTTCGATGATGACTGTACATGTGTTTTGTTCTTTTGTTGTTGATGTTAATCAATTATCATTCAAACTATGTTGATAATTTAAAAAAAGGAAAAAGTCATATAATGTAATGTACAACCGATTTGTATTTATATATGTATTGACTATGAGCTTGTGTGGTTAATGTCTAAATACAATTATGTTATGTTATGTATAGACTATGACATCATGCAATTAATAGTTTCAAATCCCGAGATGAACTACTAATATTTCTGATAGAGTTGACAATGGTTTATTGTTTCACGGAAGTAAGTGAATAATGTTTGTATTATCAAGTTCACTCTGGCACTATTGATTAAGTTTCAATGAAACAATAAAACAATATTGAGAGTGATATTTGGATTAGATTCCTTGATATAGCGGGCCTTTAGAGAAAAATGCCCCATTGTTTATTTAGGTATTGATGTCTGGTTTGTGCAAATATCCAGATTTAATTTCGGAAAAGTTTTGTAGAAACAACCGCGACGGCAAGAAAATGGCCTTCCGAGATTAGCGATGACTGCAGGACATTTTATTCAGGTGACTTTATGCATAGTAATTTCCTTTTGTAAACAAATATATTAAAACCAACGATCATTGTATTATCCTGATGGCGTAAATAGTTTCAATATAAATGCATGGCTAATTCATTTTGGTTTTTTTCTCAAAGAAAAGCTCATTTTTTTTTTACTTTTGTGGGAATCACGTGGTCAGATTTGAGAAAAAATGGCCGCCGAACCCTCGCTTCAAGTTGTCAAACAGATACAGCGGTAAAGTGGTCGGTCTCTTGTACCGAGGGTCCCGGGTTCGAATCCCCGTTAGGCGGGATGAAAATTACCGGGACTAACCCACAAATCGGCAGTAGAACTGGGGAAGTATCCAGAAAGCAATCATCGAGCGTGAATTTGATAAGCTTCAAGCTCCGTCACAATCGATGTAATATAAATAAGTTTAAATAGGTACATCTTCCTAATTATTTACTTGCATTTTAATCGGATAACGCCTATCCTATGGCCGTCGGAAGCGGTTTCAGTGAGTATCAAGAGTTTTCATTTGGATGGCCTAATAACCGACATAATTCATGGAGCGTTTTGAGATTTACAGTTCAAGACCTCTTTTTATCTCGATATTTAGATATTACTGAGGTAACTGACAGACTGACATCTAAAGGAAGGAAATACCGAAAAAGCAAATCTGAACATGCAGAGCGTATTACTTAATACCCTTGTTAGAACTTGCATTGGAGATCCGTAAAGATACTACTAAATACGCTCGATGGTTAAACAATAAGTGCAGAAGGTCCTTCCTGAGTTATTGCAAAACTGAAATGAGTCTAAAATTTGAAGAGTATCTTTCGGAAATACAAAGGCTTTGAATTGATTCCACCGAAAGGCTTCACACACAAAACAAGATGAAAACTGCGCAGGATATTGTCGCCGATATTTACAAAACAGAAACATTGACACAAGTTCACATAAACTGCCAACCAATCCCACATTGTATTTTGAATAACAACCCATTAAGTTCCAATAGTGAACGGATGTATGTCTAGTGTGAGTGAATACAAATCAATCTCGTTATTATGCAATTTGACATAGGTACAAAAGTTAATGACAATGCCTGACGATATTGAATAAAATATATTTTATACATTTATATCATTTTTGTGCTGCGTATCACAAGGAATCAATGTGATAAAATGAGAGTTTGGTTCTTATATACCAAGCAAGACTTTCATTATTTTGTTGGATGGTCTACCTCACGAAGTATTCTCTAATTTTTCTGACACTCAACCATCATATCATTCCTGAATCTATTTGAACAATAGAAGACAAAACATACTCCTTAAAGGGACTTACTCAGAGATGTTTGCTCTTGGTTACATAATTGTTAAATAATAAATAGCAACTATCATTGTCACTAAACAAATACTATATTGAAATTCTCTACTTCTAATTGCTGAAATCCCGTATTTTCGTTAGATAATGTGTAGTGAGACTTCGCGCCTGTTAGTGCTTCATGGGAAAGCCGCCTTATAAATAATCGCAGGAATTCCTCCTCGTATATTGCTAGCGTCACGTGGCAAGAGTGGTTTGATATTCCCGAGAAACAACGTGACAATTGTATGAAATATATCACCTCTTATATTAAGTTAAGACCGTTGTTTACGAAAGAAAAATTCCTTGGAAATGTGTGCAACATCCACGATATAAAAGTTCTATATCTTTTCTGTATTGTTATGATTGGTATTGGAAGGTTGTCAATAACGTAGTCTAATGTAACTGTAATAATCCATGTTGTCATGTCATTAGTAGATGATAATCTATTTCAAAAAATAAAATCTCAATCTTTGGGAAAATCGTTTTAAGAATCTATCACTCCAATCTTCATAAAATGATGTACATCGTTTTTGTCTTAAATTTTGTTAAAATCTTAATTTTCAACTCACATTCATATCTATTTCTATCGAAATAATTACAAAAGCAAGAACGAGGTAACGTGTGCAAACACCCGGTATATCTAATTCCCGACAAAGTCCCGGACTTTTTCAGCCAACATGTATATATATCGGGTGTAAAACGTGTTCCCGGATTTTGTCAGCGCACTCTGCCGTTTGGTTGGCTTCGTGATGGAGTATAATTCGTGGAAGTCGTGTATGCGCTATTTGCAATGTCTACTTATAGTGATAGGTAAGGATTATCGTCATACTTAATTTGGTTTTCATTTATTTCCATATTTCTCACTGAATTCGATTGTCTTATTTTGTTATTTGATTCGGCAATTGTCCTTTTTTAATTTCTTTTATTTTTTTTTTTACATTTGCCAAATAGTTAAGAGTAAGCTTTTATTTCATAATACTGAATTATAAATGCGACACCTAATGAACGAAACGGGAATGATTTTTGACAATTCGTTTGAAGTTTTGTTGAAATCCCTGTCTAAATAAATCGTTTTCAGACCCATAGGCATTCCGGTAACTAATCCATAGAAGTAATTGAGAAGTAAATTGAATGGTCGTAATATGTTCATTGCCTTTGAATTTTGTTTCGAAAACTAACTTTGCAATTAAGTCCAAGTTTATCAGAAAAAACTATTTTGAAGATATATCAATTATTTAACAATAGATATATATGACTCTTAATTCATATGTCATTTCTGTGATGTCAATTTAGAAACTTTACAGAAATATTCGTATCCGTGTTTCTGTCAATAACCGAGCTTGGAGAACTCTTCGGCTTTCATCACATCTTTTGAAATCAAGGTATGCTTTCGATGTTGCGCTTTTTTGTACTTTTTTTTTAACAACTGACAATATTTCTGATATGTTTTAATGTGATGCTTCGCTCGTTATGATTTGCGGGAGAGCCTTAATTAACGTTTCACAAGACCCGGACAAGACTGCCAGAAGCATCGGCATCCTTAAAGTCAGTCCTAACAGAAATTTAGATTTAGAGCTGCTGTGATTAAGACCAACGTAGAAAATTAATAAGTGTTACAAAACTTGAGTTTTTCAACTACCAGGGTACCGTTTTACTAAACAGTTTACGCTTAAGATTTGCGTAAGTCTAAAACAACAATTCCTCTTATTTCAATATTGGACGAAGCAATATTGCAAAGTGACACATCATTGGAATCGTCTCTCCGAGACGCTTCCAATGAAGTGCCACATTGCAACATTGTACTTTCATTGAAGATACTATGCATGTTTACCAATTATGACTTACGCAAACATTTTCCGTAAGTTGTTTAGTAAAACGGGCCCCTAGGTCACTATGGATGATACGCGGCTTGATCGTAATTTGTTATATATAAGCAAGAACACAATTCTTAGACTAGCTTTTTTTTCATCCTGAAACTCATATGTCGGCTCGAAATCTACAATAAAGACACCAGTCTTTTCAAGGATACATGCAAGACTATATAAAGTATATATGGGGGAATCACGTGACCAATATTTACGATCTTATGTCCGAACAAGATGGTCTCGCCAAATATAGTTTTGCTTTTCTCACCTACTTTTGTCAATGATAACAACATTGTGTACCCCGCATGCGTTTACCATCAACTTTCCAGTTCTTGTGGTAACCCCATGCTTTATAACGGCGTTACGTCTTGGACATACGTGCCCGTTATAAAGCATCATATACCCACAGAACAGGAAAGTATATCTCCAATTCATGCGAGGTACAAAATATGGCTATCATTGGCAAAAGTATTCGAAAAAAAAAAAATACTGTTCCGTCACGAGGGCGATAGTCTTGTTCGGACATAAGATCATAAACATTTTAATTTGACTTTTGACAAATATGTTTGATACATTTTCTGTTCCGTGAACAAACAACTTAAACTAGGACACCAATGGATAAAAAACACAATTTCAAGGTCCGCCACGTTACAATTCAGGAATTTCGGAACAAAGTATTCCTACCAATCGGGTACTCCTTCCGCGAAAATACGAACGGGTTATTATCGAGGTTAACGAAATACTTTTTATAGGTTTGAGATGGCCTGTGCTCCTCTCTGCTGTGACTAATATGATTAGGGAGTCGTTTATCTACGGTTTTCAGATCTTGTATTATGTGGCTGTACTTCTCCGAAAACCAAAATGAACGATAGAATAACATGCACTCACAATATTGAATCATTTATGACGAATGGCAATGTGTTTCTTTTTTTCCTAAAGCAAGCTTTGCCGTAGTTCTGTAATAGACGTGAAGGGAGAGCATAGCTATAACTTTTCAAGTTAACGAAATACATATAACTCTAAAAGATTCCAGGCATGTATTTGCCAGCCCTACAATTGGGTTCAAGAAACATAAACGATTTCCAGATTACGTCTTGCCGTATCTCAACAAAAAGACATGAATGCGACAACACCAAAGAAACATAACATGTTTCCCTCTAATTGGTTTAAGGTTTGACCACGCCCGTCCTTACCTCAGAAATCGTCAACTGGATGATAGAACCGTCCGTCAGTGATTTCCAGATCACATCAGGCCGGATATCGACCGTAGACGTTATGGCGCTCCAGAACTGTATGGTCGAATGTTACGTCAGTCCGCGCTGCGTTACCGTAGGCTACTCCGCCGTCTACAAGGGATGTCAGCTGTACGACCTTGACCTTGCTGACTTCACGCAAAACAAGATATCACAGCCGCACACATCCTTCTATAAAGGTGGGTAGGAGCAAATGTAATTATTTCGGTATTTCCGTGAGTTGAGAAATAAACGTCTCGTTTCAGTGGACCAAATGCCGCTTACGTACGGAATGACTTCCTTTATTATGTGTATAACACAGTTGACGACATGTCTTTCTACAAACTTCTCACATTGATCCCCCTTTATGGGATTGCAATGATTTGTATCAACACCTTTCTTTATATCTCAAAATAACAGTTCATGTTATTTTTTACATGAATACATTGCAAACAACATATTAATTGAAGATGATTAAAAGATGTTTGAAAATAGCATTTATTTAAATGAATGGCATTTTGTACATTCTAGCTGTTTGCATGATGACTGGTTATAGCCATATCCGGGCACTAGGACTCTGCGTTAAAAGGTATACCGCTAATCCACTTCCGGTTACGAATGCGAGCGCCATCTGTGGGTTGGAAGGGGGATCACTCATGAAGGTTGACAACGCGAACAAGGGCGCTTACCTACAGGATATCCTGTTTCATATACATGGTCAGTACAGTATGAAGCATCAGCAGATCATTATATTATCTTCTTTAGATAAAATAAAAAACCGATGCGTTTGAATGATAATAAAACAGTAATAATAAGTGATAATAAGAAATTGATAAGTTAAAAGATCCCAGCATCATCTTTACATCTTTTTCCGTCATCGTGGTATGAACATCATAAAATATATTCTAATTGTTTTGAGCGAAACTACGTCATCATATTCCGTATTTATACTCTCACAATTTCAAGAATAACCTCACAATGCTCACAATGCCATCTTCTGCTTTACCAATGCGGAGAACCACGTGATCAGACTTGAGGATAAATGGCCGCCGAACTCTCGATTTTTTTTAAAGAGGTACAAATTCCTTCTCACATTCTTGTTTTAAAGCGGATCACACCTGTCATATTGCCGGTCGAAAATGGTTTCAGCGAGTATTTTCCTCTGGATGGCCTTATACCAGTAACTGAGATAATTCATGGAGTGTTTTGAGTTTTTCTGAACCGTTCGGTGGCCGTTCCTTTATCAAAGCTGACCACGTGATTCCCTGCATTGTTCATAACGTCCGCAAAACTCTCGTTTTCTCTTAATGGCATTTCTAATCATGAAATCATAATTGTCCTCATTTTTTCAGACACATCTACTGGGTTCTCCTACCGGATCGGTGGAGAGTGGAACTCAGTGTCGGAATCCTGGGAGTGGCAGGATGGAACCCCTATTGATGACAGCAACGGCAGAACGTACTGGCAGACCGGAAATGCACCAGACAACACATCCGGGGACTGCCTGGCAATTACAAACTCGGGAAGAAATGTCCGGTTTGAGGTTGTGGATTGCACCGTCAACACGCCCTTTATTTGTTCGTTTACAATGGCGTAGTTGTGATGTCGGCAACAGTGCAAGACTAATAAACATACTATCAGAATGATTGGCCTAGATCATTGATATGTAAAGACTATAATAAGCCATTGATTATAGGGGCGTCGTGTGATATATAATTGTTTGTTGATGTTGTTTTAATTAATTTCACTTTAACTTTCTATTATAAGGCTGTTTTATCTCTTCTTTCTCATTCAAAATACATAGCATTTATTGTATAACCATTCCCTTACTAGAATGTTTTTTTTCCTTTTATCAGAAAACACAAATTTACTTATTACTAACAAGCAGTCTGGAATTTGTTTGAATGTCTTATTTGTAAACGTCAATGCTCTCATAAAATAAGATAATCTTTTATCCTTGTAATAAGTTAATCTACCGTGTGATGCAAAAATGGGACACTAAAGTCAGTCCTAAAAGTAAAGTTCAATATGAGAGAATGAATCTGGTATTTGCAATGGTATTGGAGTAAATTCACTGTAATGCTTTAAAGGCGCTTATTCACAGTAGTAAAAGATGAAAGTCATAATAAAATGTTGTTAAAACAATGACGTGTCTGTATTGTTCTTTGACGTTGATTAAAAAAAGCTATTGGGAGCATAATTCATTCAGGTAGGGTTAATTATTCATAGTATGTACAATTTAAATGCGGTATATCTCAAAAGGAATGCCACACTTTTGGATTGAAAAAAAGAACAACAAAAAAAACCCAAACAAACATGTTAGTTCACTGTATTCAAACTTTAAAGAACTAAATACGATCTGAGTATGCTTTTCAATGACTACTTTTCATTGCTTAGTATAAAACTGTACAGCTATATTGCAGTTTTAAGAATTAAATATCAGCATCTGTGAACAAGATTTGAGTTTGAGTCAAACTCTGCTAATGTTCCTTCTTTAAGGGAGGATACACATAATCTGCCATTTAGAATTCAATCTTTCGTCGGAGTACTTCGGTCGTATTTGGTACACATCGATTTTGCCGGAACTATTCGCGAGAAACCGAAGAGTGCCGGTTCAACCCAATTTATACCGTAAACAACCGAAGTCATAAGACAAAATAATCTTTTTCAAAATGGTAAATTATGGGTGTTCTAACCCAAATACAAAGAGCAAAAGCGGAAGAGCTGACTTCTGCAATTGACTAGAATACAGTCGTAAACAGCGTTAACAACGGTAAACACAAATCCAATCCATCAAATTTGAGTCTGTCATTCATAGGCAAAAATATTTTAACCCTTTCCCAAACGCCAAATTCTCAACTGTCCCAAATTGAAAGAGTTTGCAGACGACATTTCAAAATGTGATGAAATGGAAAATAATCTTCTGATAGGGCAGAAACCATTGTGGGAAAAGGAAAAATTGCTGGTTGTGAGCAATTCCTTCTTCAACCACAATGTTTTCTAAAGTCGTCTGCAATAAAATGGTCAAATGTTTTTATTGTTTGGAAAAGGGTTAAGGAGGCTATTCTTTCATTGATTCTTTTTAATGACCAATTATTGTAGCATTACATGTAATACAAAATTGTGTAAGGTACTTATAAAGCCCTCATTCTGATTGTTTTATTGTAACTATGACCAAGAAAATATTGGGGAAAAAGAATTTGCTCCAAACGTGTTCTCTTTTTATTGCATAAGTGTATCTACATAATACCAAAAAAGAATTATTTTTCATATTTTACGATGGCTTTAAAGGCTTAAATGAAAGAAACGCACATTAGAGAATGCATTTTGGTTTATCCTCCGAAATTATTAGAAATAAATAAAATAAAAGAATAAACACGCTGAAGTTTTAGCGAGCCGGTATTTAAATCTCAAGGATAATATTTTTTATCTTTTTTATATGTGTTTTACATCACGTCAACATTATGTCAGTTATGTAGCGATGCTCGACTATAATGATGGAGGAAGACCCCGTACTCAACTGCCCACAAGGGCTGGTCAAGGTGGGTAGAACCATCGGCATTCCGAAAGTTAGTCGGGAGACTGCCTCTCATAAAAAATCCATATCCCTCTCCAGATTTAAACCCACGCGGAGAGAGGCCATGTGATTTCAAGTTCTGTACTCCAACCACTAGGTAACGGAGGCCCCTTTTGATTGCAATAACAGTCCGTCTTGCTTAAGTTAAAATTCCAAAACCCACCATTTTGAAACTCATTCTTTCATCAGATTACTTAAGTCGTTTTCATCATACCAAATATTTTCTGACCCGACCGATGAATACCGAAAATGACGGAATCAAATCAACGAAGTATGGGTTTCAAAATGGTGGATCATAGAGAATTTACCTTAAAACTACTATTTAAAGCAGGCAGAATCGTATAACACAGCTATTGACTTAATACAAAAACTAGTGATTCAAAAGCTTTACCAACAGCTTTCTGAATGATTTTCGTCTTGTATTAAGATAGCCTTAGACCAAATGACCTCTGACGTGCTATTTAAGAGTGATCGCCATATATGCCATTGTTGTCGAAATATGTGTTTATATCACCTTTGATCAAAACAAACACTGACGAAAATGAAATGTCCATCGATGAATTGCAGATATGTTTGACGCATTTTTTAAAAAGTGGATGTTAATTAAATTTCATTATAGTTTGCTTGATTAAAACTACCAATTGGCAAGGGATTTTGTCATATCAAACGTAGAGCAAAATGTGGACAATGATGCTCAATAAAGACGCTTTATTCAAACCATTGGTATTTTTGAACCAATTTGCCAATTTTGCATGAAAGTTCCCATATAGAAATTTAAAACATGATAATAAATGGTGCTTGATATAAATTACCATAGCATCATAGGTAAGAGGACACACTCTTTTATCTTATTATCATAAAAGTATAGATGATATAAACACTTTACGAAAATTGCTGACAAAGTATCTTAATCCTGCTATAATGTGCCAAATCATTCAAAGATTCGCAGAGCAATATAGTTAAGACAACACACGAATTGGACCAAGGCAAGCCCAGACGTCATATTAACCGGCAAATATATAATAGTTTTATACACATCCCTAATAGTTTCTTTTATTAGCATGTACCACCATTCCACATGCGTTGTCCAGTTCCAAAGAAATAATAAAAAAAATAATGTAAAATTGCTTTTGCCTATCTATTTTGTCAAACTCTTTTACGATATTTTCGAGCATGCACGAAGCAATTCAGTTCCCAATTCATAAATGATTATAATTTATTCCATCGCGACAAAGAGTCTTTTTTTAAACGTCTCTACTTGGTCACTCGAGCGCCATCTTTTGACTTTTTTCGCCGCACGACTTCCTTGAACTTTTGGATAAGTTCAGAGCCGGTGATAGATTTTCTGGACATATAAAAGTCGGCATTATAACCACGTGTTCTCCAGCTGAGCTCAACATCACTGCTGTCACTTGAGTCTAGTTCAACTGGAAGATTGAGTAAATGAGTGGTCTCATCTGGTTCGGTTTCATCGCCTGCAACAGTGAACAGGTTTGCCTTTCGTCTTCTCCTAGGCTCACCTTCTTTCCTGTTGAGGGATTTCGAAAGAGTTTCATATGTGTCGTCCAATGTTTTGCCCTTACTCTTGCCGTCGCTTTCTTCGCACGAGTACAACTTGATTTGAACAGATCCTTGCTTGTTTTCTGTGTTGAGAGTTGTTGAGTCTTTGTCTGCTTTACTTACCGATTTGCCATTGAATATCAGATCACATTCGCTTGTATTTTGCAGGAGTCGATCTTGTTTCTGTTTGACATTACATGCATTTGAGGTCTTAGATTTAATGCTATGCGTTTTGTCATCCCTAGGTAATTGCTGTTTTTTGTTTGAATAGCAATTCGTGTCTTTGTCTACCAACAATTCTCTTTCGCATTGAAATGGCATATTTCTTGTCTGTATTTTAACATTTTCGATTCCATTGTTTGAAGCAAAAATTTTTTTGTCATGCGTCTTTGGCACATTACTTGTGGTATTCCTCGATTTACTTGCTTTATCTTCACCTGATAGGTTTTTGCATATGGAATCCTGGTTGGTATTCTTGCCTGTTTTCCTAAGGTCTCCACATTCATTTCTCCAAGCTAGATGCTCATTTTCAGCGTTCTCCTTAACGACATTGACAACACCTCTTTCAGCGAATGAAGCATTATCGCATGTTTCAGAATGCCCATCAGTCCCACTTACAATTGTACAATTTGTAGCTAGTTCAGCATCCCCTTCATCGTCATCATAACTAGAGTCTAAGGAATCTGATGATGAAGATGACGAGCTCACATAAGTCTGTTGAAACGAGACTCGTCGTTTACTTAACTGTGATTGGTTAATGTCTGAAGGACTGCTACATCCAGACTCCGAGTCCGTGACTCGTGTCCTAGACGCTGGCACAGTCAGAAATTCATTCAGAAAACTACTTGTTACATCTTTATTCTTAAGTATTGACTTTCGACGCACGGTTTGTCGACTTATTATCTTGCTTTGAATTCGCCTGAACCGTTCGTCCTCATCTGTCGCCGATTCTTGTGACGTAGTTGCCCCCTTTTTCAAAATGTAGCTTGCGACCGTTTTCATTTCACCTTTTTGAATGAACATAGACTGATCTTTCCCTGGAATCATATCCCTTGCCACATCGTCAGCTTCAGAGCAATAATTTTCATTTACGAATCGGCATCCTGATTCTGTACTATTTGTATTTGACATTTGTTTGAGGTTTTTCTGTGTACTCGTTCTTGGTAAATCCCTTAGCTTGTTTTGAATCATACAGAACGTTTCGTCCTCATCTGACAACGGTCCTGAATGTTTACGAACTTCGCAACTACTCTTAGGTTGAACTTTAATGTTACCAGACCAGACATTGTTAAGCGTCTTAGCGTTATTTGCTACCTCTCTTTTACCATGTGTGGAGTCATCGATTTTGATTTGATCTTTTTTGCCCTCGATCGATTCACGCTTCAATTCGTCCTGACCAGTGGCCTTTTGAACTTTTGATGCAGAACCCAGTTGCTGCTCCCAAAACATTTTCATTTTGGAAACACTATTCCTTCTATTGTTGGAAGATTTGTGAATTTCATTCAAGGTTTCGTCTGTTGACGAAGTGAAATCCATCATACTTTCCTCAGGTCGAATACTAGACCTTTTATTGTCTTCAAACACACTTTGCTTTTCTAGGTCTTCATTGAATTCTTCATAGCTACATGGAATATTTTCGATATTGATTGAAGGCTTTTTAGAATCAGATAGCTCTTGTTTGTACTCTAATATAAATCTGTCTTTCCCATGGTTATGTAAATCTTTGTCAACTTCTCGACTTCCTCTTCGGTTAAGTTTTGAAACCGAGCTCCGTTGTTTTGTATGCTTACTTGATGTTTTAGCAACTCCTATATCAAACTGACTATATTCAGATTCCTGGGATTCTCTGAGCTTGTCCCCCTGGTTCTTATTAGCTGTATATCCGGAAGGCGAACGTTTTTGCCCTGAAAGGTCGCTGTCAGTAGAAGATATACGGTCCACTTGTACATCTTTTTTACCATAAACTTGGTTTTCGTCTTGTTTTAATGATATGTGGGTGTTCATGTTTTTAATCTCGGTTCTCATTCGCAGTTCCAATTGTCCTTTACTTAAGCGCCGTTTGCTATTTCTTCTTGCCTGAAATTTGAATAGCTCATTGTCTGTATCAGAGGTTTGTTTGTCCAACGAATTCGACGTGCTGTCTTCAGTAGACATTGTTGAAGAGGAACAACCTTTCCTTTTTCTTTCCGACGGTTCGTTCCTCTGATGGACTGATTTGTGCTTGTTGGGAGACTGGTTGCTTGATGCACTTGATCTACGACGACCCTTCTGGTATGTCAAAGACCTTGAATCATCACTTCTGTTAGGCGTGTTATTAGGTAGCTGTTTAGTAAAGGATTGTGCCTCTTTAAATAAATTTTCAAATTCAACATCGGACTCAACTAACTTTGTTTCTTTTTTGTCTTCTCTGTCTTGCATAGATGAATAAGTACTATTGGCCGTTGCTTTATCTTCCGTAAGACATTTCTTTCTAGTAACGTCGTTGGTAGTAATTTCAATCGGTGAATTAGTCTCTGGATAAGAATTTGCATTCATTTCATCAGCTAAGTGAGTAGCATTGTCAGTATTGACACATGAAATATATTGTTTAGATTTTCTATCATATGTATCGATTTTGTTTTTACGACTATTACACATGTCAGTAACATTTCTATTTACGTCCTTGGGTGTGTGCATGTCACGGTTGTCAATAGTAAATTTGGTCATGTCTTTATCATTGATGTTTGCATCTTTAGATTCCATTCTTGAGATATCTATGTTTCGTACGCCACTTTTCCTGTATGCAGACACATCATTATCATTTAGATTTGCTGGATTTCGGCTCTCGTATGCGCTCATTGGTATCCCCATGCTTGTATCTATTCGATCAATTCTTTCGAGAACGTCAAGAAGAGGTGACAAGTCGATATCAGTACTTCTCTCTGCTCGTAGACGCCTTTTCCATGACCCTTGTTGATATGCAGGGCTTATCGATGCATGTCGTTTGTTATAATTCGTATCGGAGCAACTGCTACAAGCAGTTGGGCTAAGTAATCGAGACTGGTACCGTGTCTGTTGATCTTCTAAAGGCGAAGCACACTTGTCACACGTGGGCACCAGTCTGTGTTTATACTGAGTGGTATCAATTGGTGAATCATGGGAGCTTCTTGAAAGTTTCTTGTAACTTCTTACAGAATTTCGTCTTTCGGTGTTTGTGTCTTTTGTGTTTCTTGGGCTGAAACCAAATATATTGAATATCTTTTTGAATTTATATATCTTTTGCCATGGACTACAAGGATAGACGGCAACGTTAAAGAATATAAAACAAAAGATATTAAGCTAAAATAATGACAGATTGATAGAAAGTCCAAACATTTTCAAACATTTACGTTTCAGTGTTCTTTAAGAGTTGGCTTTTGATGAGATTTGGATTTCTTTCTACGAGAACATTATCTAAGTCCATCTCTATGCATTAAATAAACTGCGTGTCGTTGATAGTACTTCGAATTATCTAAAAGGGAGACAATTCTGATAATAATCAAAACAATATGTATTGTCAGATTTGTTTCAAAGCCTACTTGATCGAGCGTCTTAAAAGTGTTCTTGGTCCCCTGCTTTAGTAAAAGACGTCAATAAAGCTTTTAAGACTGTCTGTGAATAAATTCTACTAGACACGAACTTTTCGTGTTTATGAACACATTGTTTAATATTCACGTTGATTTACATTGGAATCAGTGAAGAACCGAGCGTACACCGTCTCATCAAATATACTACCACAAAATGTCTTGAATCAAAGTTTCGACCATACATGCTTATTTAAATACATGAACTTATATCGTAAGATCTAGCGCATGTAACATTATCAATATAAGATTTACAAAATTCAAAGATCGATTTTTTTTAGAACGGTTTATATTCTGTCTTCACTTTTTCAGAAATCACACTTATTATGACATTAAGATTTGAAACATATATAAAGTATGTAATAGATGTGTTTTTATTTCCATAACCCACCTTTCGGAGCTGTCTCTGTTTGTCCTGAAACTTAAACTAGCTGATATATAAAGTATGTAAAGAATGTGTGTTGTTTTCATTACCTACGTTTCCATGTTGATGTCTGAGCCATCTTGATTTGTCCTGAATATGCGGTTAGTTGATTGGTAACAAAGATGTTTTTTTCGAATGTTCGACTTGCTGATATGTGAAGTATGTAAAGAGCGTTTTTCTTTAAAACTCACTTTTCCCTGTCGGTGTCGGAGCCGCATTGGTTCGTCCTAAATTAACGGTTAGTTGATAGGTAAAAAATACTTAATAAATTCTTTATATATCACTTTTCCTTGTCGATATCTGAGCCATCCTGGTTCGTCCTAAATGTACGTTTAGTTGACTGGTAAAAATATGTGTTTCCTTCATACTCACCTTTCCTTGTCGCTGTCTGATCCATCTTGGTTCGTCCTGATCAAACAACTTTCTGATATGTATCTTATGACATTCAGATTTGAAAAAGAAATACATATAGATAAATAAATAATATTTTAAAGATGTTTTTTTCATTACCTACCTTTCGGAGCTATATCTTTCTCTGTTCTGAATCTAAAACTAGCTGATATATGCAGTATGTAAAGACTGTGTGTTTTCCTCATTACCTACCTTTCCTTATCGATGTCTGATTAATCTTGGTTCGCCCTGAATGTCCTACTTGCAGATACGTAATAAAAGCGTTTTCCTTAAAACTCACTTTTCCTTGTCGATGTCTGAGTCATCCTGGTTCGTCCTAGATGTACGATTAGCTGATTGGTAAAAAGAATGTTTTTCTTTATAACTCACCTTTCCTTGTCGATGTCTTATCCATATTGGTGCGTCCTGAATATAAGACAAACTGATATGTGAAGTATATGAAGAGTAGTTTTTTTAAAACTCACCTTGCCCTATCGGTGTAGGAGCCATCTTGTTGTGTCCTAAATGTTAAATGTACGAATAGTTGATAGGTAAAATTTTTTTTTATAACTCAACTTTTCTTGTCGGTGTCAGATACACTCTGGTTCGTCGTTAATATACGATTAGTTGATAGGTAAGAATATACATTTTTTCTTTAAAACTCACCTTTCCTTGTCGTTATCTGAGCCATCTTGGTGTGTCCTAAATGTACGACCAGCTGATATGTATCCGTTCTCATAGCCAGTAGAGCCTTTCGAGCTTTTCGAACTTCTCGAACTGGAAGAAGACCCGCAAGACATTGAACTGCCGTCATACTTCTGGAACAAACACGACGTATTCGCAAACACGTCGTCGTCATCAATGTAGAGTACCTCATGAGCGGTGGTCATCATTGCGAAACGAAACGCTTCAGCCCTGATGTCTTGATTTGATGTAACTGGTTTTTCCCTGCGTTCTTGTTCAATCGCAATTGTGTCTTCTGTGTATTGTCTAAGGCGTTGATAGAAAGCGCAAAAATGTCTTTTTACAGGAATTCAGTTTCTAATCTACTGTTTCTTCTGTGCGTGTTTACAAGCGTAATTGTGTTTTCTGTATGTTGACTCAGGCATTGATAGAAAACGCGAAAATGCCTTTTTTACGGGAGTTCAGTTTCTGATCTACTGTTTCTTCTTTAAGTTTTCACAATCGAAACTGTGTCTTCTTTATGTTGTCTGAGTCGTTGATAGAAAGCGCGAAAGTGTCTTTTATACGGGAATTCAGTTTCTGATCTACTGTTTCTTCTTTAAGTTTTCACAATCGTAACTGTGTTTTCTTTATGTTGTCTGAGTCGTTGATAGAAAGCGCGAAAGTGTCTTTTATACGGGAGTTCAGTTTCTG